>VDFB02347178.1:0-58546 GCA_007258455.2 Sequoia sempervirens
ACTAGACCAAACACATCCAAATGAATATAACTAGCAAAACCAGAAGATTTATGAGGACTAGAATAAAAGAAACACGATAAGTTGTTTCCAGTATATATACAAAGGTTCATAGAATTCAAACGTGATTACAATCTTCAAGCCCCTCAACCAAGTTTTTATTCTTTAAGGTTTTTAAACCTTTTTCTTCTATGTGGCCTAACCTATGATGCCAGAGCATAGTCTTCTTTGCTGGAAGTTTTACTTCCATTGAGTTTACATAATTAGGAATATTTCCCTCTTTACCTCCATGAGTAGCTTTCAGTGACTTTCTAGAGACATTGTTGCATTGAATAGCCTATGCATTCAGCTTGTACAGGGTACCAATTCGCGCACCTCTAGCCAAAGACTATTGAACCTAGTCATCTTATAGCCATTTCTAGAGAATGTGGACTGTTGCACTCCCATATCACGCCTATTAACGACGACAACAAATTTTGAGCTAGACCTAGTATGTGCATATATCATTAATTCCTTCACTCTTCCATCGTGGAATTGGATTTTGACTCTTCCATGGCCAACAATTTCCAAAGTTGAATCACTCATACACCTTTCCACCATCGTATTCTTCATAATTCATGAACCAATCTCTATGAGATGTCATGTGAAAAGATGCACCAGAATCAATTAGCAAGACATCATCTAATGCATGTGTAGCCAAGGTAGCAATGAAGGTGTCTGAATCAGCCTGAGAAGAATCATTATCAGAAGATCCCTTCTTCTTCTTCTTTTTCTCCTCTTTGCAATCCTTTCAGACATGACCAGGTTGCCCATAGTTCCAACATTTCACCTTGGAATTCTTACTAGGAGACTTTGATCTCCCCTCTGATTTCGATTTAGATTTCTTGTCCTTCTTCTTGCCTTTCTCTTTTGACCTTCCTCTGACAGCAAGAGCTTCCTTCACCATCTCAGAAGATTTCCTTCTCATCTCTTCTGATAGCAAAGATGCAATAACATCTTCCATCTTGAAATTCGATGTTGTACTCCCAATAGCCATCACCAAATGATCCCATGAGTCTGGTAAAGAACACAACAATAGCATACAATGATCCTCTTCTTCAGTCTTCACACCAACATATGTCAATTGAGCAATCAACATATTAAATGTGTTCAAATTATTAGAAACAGACCCTTCTTCCTGCATTCTCAATGAGTACAACTTCTTCCTCAGGAACAGTTTATTCACCAAGCACTTCCCTTGATAAATAGACGCCAGTCTCTTCCACAAAGAAGATGCTGTCTTCTCCTCATGCACATTCAGAAGAACTAAGTCTGTGAAATAGAGCTCCTTATCAGCCCCTTAGACTTCCTATCTGCAAGGTCCCAATCTTCTTGCTTCATGCCTGTAGGTTTCACTCCAGCCACAACAATCCAAAGATCACGATCCACTAAAAGATCCTCCATCTTCAGTTTCCACAACTCAAAGTTACTGCCATTGAATTTCTCTATTTCAATCTTTCCAGATGTACTAGCCATCTTAATTTGTAATTACAAATAACAAACACTACAAGACTCCCACTAAACATAATTGACCAAAAAACCCAATGTACCCACAAGGATAACACAACTGGCCAAGCTCTGATACCACTTGTAAGGAAATCTAGATGCAGAAAACAACTCTCCTAACGTCAATACCATAGGGAAGAATGCATATATACTTTTAAATTTTACAATTACAGTCTAATTAAGATGCACTATGAAGTAAATATCAGAAACAGAGTATTTTACAATCACACATGAACACCAGATATATGTGGGAAAACCCTTACGGGAGAAAAACCCACCACACCAAGAGAAGTCACTTTGTATTATAGTAATAAAGATTACATACAAGTTTTAGACTTATCTTTCTGATGTCTGTTTACATCAACATTCACCATGAACAATCTTGTACAAGAACCTTCAAGTTACAGTTAGCACAAAATAGAATTCACTTTAATACAATTCAAACTATTCACACACAACTATTGATTGAACCAACTGAATCACTACAGAGATTACAAACTATATTCATGTCATTCTTGGCTATTGAGCTTCCTCACAGAACTACACAATGAATAGACTCCCAAAAATTCCAATTCAGCTCCTCTGATTGGCCGAATACCAGCCACATAGATAGTCATCGCTCGGTCAAAAGAAACAAACTTTGTTGGCATCCCAGTGAGACACTAACAATGTCTCGCCAATGCCACAAAATCTTCATATCGATGTCACCAAGAGTCATTTCCATCAGCAAGAGGTTTCACTGAGCTAACAACATGTATCAGCTTTAGTTTTCCTTTCGACAAGACTATCGCTCTTGCCAAGACATCCCAATGAGCCTTCTTGTGTTACACCAAGTTCAGGAGACTATCGCTAAGACTTCCTTATGTTTCTAGGACCTCACACTGATGTTCTCCACATGTATCGCTATCGCCCCAACTCATCACTTTCGGTGAGATGTTATATCAAAGCTCCGCAAGTCACATAGACTTAAGAGTTCTCATCGGCCAGCCAATCGGCTTTTGTCGAGACATCATACTAAGGGTTCAAAGTTACTCTGAAGTAATTAGTAGTCGGCAGGACTCTACCGCTATTGCTAAGACATTACTCTGAAAACTTTAAGTCATATCAAGCAACAAGCAACAATCAGCAAGACAAATGTTTATTGCTAAGAGATTTTCCCGAGATCCTTTGTGTTACTCCGATGACCAACACTTTAACCTCCGTCGGTGAGAAATTTGCACATCATCGCCGAGACATCATAATGAAACAAACATGTTACTCTGATGAACCCAAGTGCTACACTATTGGTGAGACATTGGATATTTGCTGAGACTTCTCACTGAAATCGACATAGGTTATCCCAAAGCCCGTGGTCATCATGAGTCTCCCCAATTCACGATTGAATGGCTTGTTAGCCAAAGATCTCTACAAGTGGTAAGCGGTCATGCCGACAGCTTCTTGTCATAACGATAGCTCCAAAGTGTAACCTTTCGGTGAGACAAAAGCTAGGTCATAGTGACCTGTACAAAACATGATGTTCCAAACTAGTAGTCGGCCAAACATAAGAGCTGTTACATCGACTTGACTCCAATGGAGGTTTCAACCTGTGATGATTGAGGCATACTTTTCCAACAGAGGTAGGGAACCAAGCTTAAGAAGATTAAAGTGGAACAGTTTCCATATACTTTGAGGTATAAACATAAGAATCCAACTCATACTGCTAGCAAGGTGGATTCAGATTGGGAGGACACTATAGACACCAATTTGGGCCCATTCAACTTTTAAGAGTTTCTTGAAGAGACCTTTATAGAAAATGGAATAGGAAGAACCCAAAGGATTTTGGAATCTAGTTTAGCACATGTTGTTGTCTTTCCCTTGTCAGTTCAATGTCCTAAACTGATACTAATTGTAGTAGGGGCATATAATCAAGCAACTAGACAATGTGTGGATTCACAAGGAAACATTATCATTAACCTTACTCCTCAAATGATAAGGTTTATGTTTAATGCACCTATACCAAAGAATCCTAAATAGTTGAATGATTCAGAAGAATTGTTTTTATATAGTAACATGAAGGAGAATGAGAGGTCACATATGAATAAAAAATGAATGAGGATGAAGAAGAAATCCCTACTTAAGATTTTTGATAAACGTAAAAGATCAGATTTCACTAAGGAGATTGGAGACATAATTATGATGTTTCTTAGAATCTTTGGGAAAAGGGGTGCCTCAAAATTCAAGGAGTGGATGTTTACATTCATATCAATCATTCTAGATGGCAAGCAACAATTTGACTAGCCTATGATTATATCAGACTACTTACACAATCAAATGCTCAATTTAAGGGAAACTAATTCATTCTTCATGACATATTATGTGAAATATGCAACAATACGTAGAGGCATTTTTCCTGGTTTGAATGTACTTGGAGTATTGGGAGAAGCCCCTAGACAAAATAAAGTTTGGGATCATTATGACCAATTAACCCTCCAGACTTCTGAGTTACACTTTAGTAGAGTTAATGATGCATTTTTGTATGTCATCATTAATTAGTTGACAAGGGATGTAGGATACAAGCTAAGTAGGGATGCCATGGCATTCATTGTGGAATGGAGGTAGTGGTACATCCAATAACCCAAATTCACATACTTCATATTAGCTGAGTTTGATGGTCACCCCCATTTGCTTCCTAGATGCTATAGCAATAGAATTGTATTAATGGAGTTCATTTACCAAGGAATTGGAGTTAATCTTAAGTTTTCCAATAAGCATAAGCTTGCCACAATTTTTTTTGGAAATTAGGACAATATAGTTGTGCACACAATGTTGTAGCAAAGGAAATCTGTGATGAATTAATTCATTTAAAGTTAGGATTATATACTTCTAGGAAACACTTTGATCCTAAGCACAAGAAGCAGAGTTTGCTTCCCATAGTCTCTGAATAGAATTTTAATCTATTAGAGGATTTTTCAATGGACCTAAAAGATGATTATGATCTAAGGGGGAAGAATTATGAAATGTTACCTATCACATTGATGATTGAATATGGGGTGAAGGAAGATATTCCTCACACATTTTTAGATGATGGTGTAACCTTGGATCCGGCATATGATGCTAAAAGCATAGGGACTGAAAATCTAGATCCAATGAATTGGCATGAGGAGGAAACAATTGATATCAAACATATTGCAAGGCCAGTCCTAGATAGAAGTATCTAGTGGGTTGTTAAGAGGATTAATAAGCTAGAGGCTCAAACCTCAAAGAAGAGGAAGGTTGTAGAAACCACTCAAGGCTACAGGAGAACAACAAGGAAAGGAGCTCCAAAAGAGAAGTTAGAGTTTTTCCCTCCTAATTTTGGAGAGGAGCTTCATCTAGTGATGCCTACCCAATACATCCTAGAATCACAAGGAGAAGAGGCTACCACTGATACTGGAGGAGAAGATACATCTCAAACTAGTGTAACAAATAATAGTTGGGGGTGATACTTCAGCACAACCTCCCATCCTAGAGCAACCAAGTGATGAGATACCTACTGGAAGCCTTCAAGAGGATACTAAATTATTGAAGGGAAAGGAGGTAGAGGTAGAGGTAGAGATTCATGAAATTGACAAAGATTTAGAAGCCACCCACTCTGACAGAGTAGCTTTGGTGACTGGTAAAGAGACTAAGGAGGTGGGGATTGAACATGCTCTTATTGTTGAAGATCAATACAATCTATTTGAGGAAGCCAAGAAAGTAGCTAATGCCAAGTCCCAAGCTGAGGCACTTGCAAAACAACAGGAAGCTAAAGCTCAAGCTAAGGCTGAAGAATTGGCAAGGAAGCAAAAAGAGAAAGAATATTTGTTGCTACAACAGAAAGAACAAGAATTGAAGATGAAAATGGAAAATGATAAAATTTCCTTAGTATAGAAGATCGATGAACTTGAAGAGGAGAAAGCCCAACAAAAGAGGGAAAGGGAGGCTCTTGAGGCTAAATTTAAAATGATTGAAGAGGCATAAAGGAAGAAAGCTGAAGAAGAATGCCTATTAAAAGAAAAGGAGGTTGAAGAATTAGCTAAGCATGAGAGATTATCCAAAGAAGCATGGGATAAGGTTGACCAACTTGAAAAACAAAAGGAAGAAATATTAAAAAAAAGGGAATATATGTTAGAACAAAGGAGGGTGGAGGAAGAACAATTATAGAAGGAGTTACAAGATAAAAGATTATAGGAATCTTGAAAAAGATAAAGCTAAGGCTGAGAGGTTGGCCAAGGAAAAGGCAGAAAAAGAGAAGCAACAAGAGGTTGACTCTCAACCTAGAACAATATTTTGGAAACCCCTTTCTCTTGCTACCTCTTCCTCAACATAAGTAGTAACTCCCCCTGCTGCTCCCACATGGCTAAAGCTAGATTTGGAAAAGAAGCAAATAGTGCAACCACAACCATTGAATTGGGATGAAATGATGAAAGAAATTGACAAGGAAAGACCCAAGAAGAGGGTAAGGGTGCTTCATTCCACCAGACTCATAGATACAGGTGAGCTCATAGTTGAATGTGTAGTCCCCATGGTTGAGAAGGATAGGAAGGATATGCAGTTAGCTAATTATCAATTGGGAATTGCCAATTTGGGAAGACCAACAAGAAATCAACAAATGAACCTGATTGACATTGTAGCATCATCCACCAAGTTAAGGATGATTAAGGAAAATAAAAAGAAGGATGATCTTAGTGCCCAATTGGATTAGTTGCACAAGTTTTTAAAATATGTCTCCAATCCTATCAACCAACAAGCTACTGCCCCTGAAACTCCAATCCTATCAAGAAAAAAGGAAACAAATGATTTAACTCAAATGAGGAACAAATTTAGAATGCTTGATAGGTGCGTTGATAGGTTTAATCAAGAAGTTGATGAGTTACTTGTTGAAATTTTTTAAGTTCATGAAGGAGCACTAGAGTTGGTAGAGGACATAGATTTACATGTTGAAGCCTTGAGGACAAAAGAAGAAGAATATAGACAGTATATTAAAAAGTTAAAAGATATTAGTAAGTTTTCCAAGGAAACTCTCTTGGAACAATCCATCCTTGATGAAGATAATGAAGGCTTCCTTGAAAAGACAATGAAAATAATCAAATTTAGGTCTTCATTTATTTATCAACATAGGAATGATATCCAACAGGTTGGCAAGGATTTGAATGAATAGGTTGATGAATTAGAGGTGGTTATTGCTATATTGGCCAATGTTGATATACCTATGAAGTATGGTTTACTCATTGATAAATTAAAGGAGAAGTGGAACAATAGGTTTCAGGAGTTAATTCAAAAAGAATATTATTGTGAGAATTTTCTACTAGACAGACTCATGGACATTGAAAATGAAGCAAGGCATGCCCAAAGGAAATGAATCAAACTAAGAGACATGCATGAGAAGCCTTTTCATAGGTAAAAAGAATTAAGTTTGAGGATAGTCAGGTAGATAGCCCTAATACAACCATGCTTCAACAAGTGCTTACTTCCTATGATGAGTACCTCCAAGAGAAAAATGCAAGGGGTTGAGGTGGCATAAGAAAGTTCTTTCCAGTTGGGCACCTGAAAACTTGGTCAGTAGAGCAACCATGTTCCCTATTCTTCAGCAGGTCAAAGATAGCTTCAACCTCAAATTCCTTGTTGCTCATCCCTCTTCGTCAGGTAGATTTTGGATCTCATGTTTCATAGCCTTAAGTTTTGGATCTCATGTTTCATAGCCTTAAGTGGCATTCAATTGTTTAGGTCTTCAGGGATATAAAAAAAAATTTGTGAGATATTGTAAAGGTCGACTAAATGAAGTCAAATTATCCACCTTAGAGAGAAAGATAGTACTGATAGCTGATAGTTTAAATTTTCAAGTTTTAAGAAAGATACTTTGATACCTTTTCTTATAGTTTTATGCAATTTCAGTTTATTTTCAAAAGTTTGTATTTAAATGATGATGTCTATGAACTATGGTAATTCATGTTCCAGTGGATTTTTTTGTGCACAAATGGTTCTTATTTGATCAAATATCAACAGGAGAATCATAATTTAAAACTATCTCATTGAATTGTCTATAAGTGTGGTCTGTTTATGTCTATTGATTTGTTAATTTGAGTGATGAGTGGGTAATGTGTTTTCAATTTTGAAACAAACTTCATGAATGATTAAGGTTATTGTATTTGCACTATGGATGTATGTAATGGTATAGTTAATACCATGGATTGCATCATGTTATAGTTTTGGTGGATTAGGAATACACTCATTTTTTGAGTGCATGTCTGGATGTAGATAGGTTTACATTTATCATTTACTGTTCTAAAGCTCTGATCTATCTTTTTCAGTTTATTTAAGCCCCCCAAATTTTAGATTTCTTTATAAGATTCAGTTTGCATCCTTCTTACCAATAGGCCCCTTGCATATTATAGCTATATTGACCACTTTGCAAAATAGTAACATTGTGAACCAACATCAAGGACCTTAGAAGGTGATCAGTTTAACCGTTGATTTTATTTTTTAGGAGAGGTAAGGTGTTTATCTCTTACTTTCATATTGTGTGTCAATTTGGCATATCAACAGGAAGGTTGGTGGACCTTCCGTCCCTTAGTCCACCTTGGAGGTTGGTCATCTTCCTTGATCAATCCCAGGACCACTCATAAGCCTCCCAACCCATGAGGCCTAACCCCCTATAGGTGGCATGCTTGATAAGAGCATGAAGACTACCTCCCTTCCACCAAGCTTGGGAGCATGCATATGCCTCTTGACCAATGAAGATTAACCCCCTATGGGTGGCATGCTTGATGGTAGGTTTGTCAAGCCTTCACCTCTCGTGAACTCGAAAGGTTGATCGACCTTCCTCTTTTGCAATAATTTTTATTTAATTCAAAATATGTTAATTATATGAATCTATTATCCATATTCCTAATAAAGGAAGAATCATGATTACTTATAAGGATCAATAATTGTTGCAAGCATCATATTTCATGCTCATATATAACTATTTTTAATTAAATTTAAAACTTACAATAGTCTTCTTGCTAGAAATGATATTTATTCCAATAGGTTTCCTAATCCTTTCAATTATTATTTCTCTTTATCCAATCTGCTTGTTTGATCCGATTGATCCCAATTGATCCTTCTTCAAATGATTTTACCTTTCTTATATACTTCAATGGTGGAGGGTGAAAAATTCATGTCTCTTCATTCACATACTTACCTTATTAAGGGACACATCCCTTCATAACCAAGTGTTTCCTAAAATCCTTTTGATTTGTAATTATATGCTTTTGTAGAGTCGCACCATGACATTCTTTTGTCAAATATCAATCAATTTTTTTGTTAATTTAGTTCCTTAGCATAGAATATAAGCAGCGATCTTATCTTTTTTTCTTTCATGGACTATTTAGATGTTGTGATCTCGTAGACTTACTATTGCATGAATAGAAAAGAATGAAAGTGTTTTCATTGATGTCAACTAGTGAATTGGTTGTTGTTGTCATTGATGTCATGGTTGCAGGTTATTGGTTGTATATGTTGAGGATATTGAGAAAGTTATATTGAAGAAAAGGTTGCAAATGTTCAGTGGTTTCTTTAGGATTTTCTCTGAGATTTTCTCCAATGGTTGTGTGGTTCAGATATGTTGGCCATGGTTGTTGGAAATTGTTATATCTAGATTTTTGGATCATGTTTCATTGTGTAGTGCAAGTTATGTTCACCAGTTGTGAACTATGGTTTTTTGTGTTTTGGTTAAGGTTCGGGAGAAAATTTGTTTGTCTAAATTTCTCTTTGGTGAAGTCTTATGACTTGCGGTTCTAGATTTTAGTTATGATTGTATTGAAGATAATTTCGGTATGTGGAAGGTTCATGCTTAATTGTTCTATGTGTTTTACACTAGTTTGGCTAACCTTGTGTTGAACACTATCTTTGGATTTGATGTATTATGTTGGATCTATTTGGGTCGTACTCATTTTAATTCCACCCTGGGATGTCTTGGCACCAACCTAATTTGAATTTAATGTTGGATTGCCAACTTTGGATATGTTTCAAAGTTGAAGATGATATAAATACAAGATGAGTTGATGGTGAATGGTGTACAAAGAGAGATAAGTGTGAAGAAATAGAATAGATAGATGTGAGATTGATGAAAATCAGTGAGTTTGTGTGATGCGAATGTGGTAGATCAGTGCGAAGCCTAAATGTTGGGTTTCTGGATGCAGTGAGCAAAAGGTGTACACTATATTTCATGCATGCCTACGAGTGGTTGAGTAAATTGTGGTGGATTTCTTTGTTGTATTGAGACTTTCTTCTCTCCGTAACATATCTCTTCTATCTTCTTTGTATCTCTATGGCAACGAGCCCTCCGGGTTGTTGGCCCTATTCGATAGTGAGTCCTAATCTGGACATTGAGTCCTTGTTTCGGTAGTGAGCCTTGTATCTCAAGTAGTGAGCCTTTTGTAATGAGTTTTGATATTCTCTATAGTGTGAGTTAATCCTCACCATGGTTCTTCCCTTATTGGGTTTTCCATGTAAATCTGGTATTGTTGTCTTTGTGTGATGGTTTTCAATTTATGCACTTGTACTTAATGTTTATTCATTGAACCAGTATTAAAGATTAGTTCCAATGAATGATTTAAATGTTTTTGTGACAAATAATTCACCCCCTCTCTCAATTGTCCTATCAAAAAATTGGCATCAGATCTTGGTTCCTTGGAGTAGAGCTTATCCACTTAAGGAAGGTCTGGGATGGTTGGAAAAGTTACTTATGATTATACGAGGTTTGATGGAACTAATTATGCTATCTAGAAAATATTGACGAAAGAATATTTGGAGTATTGTGGATATGATGTGGAGAAAGCTTACAAGAATCCTTACACTCCTCCTACTAATGGTTTGAGTACAGCTGATGAGATCAAGGCACATGAAGCAAAACTAAAATGAAGTATATTTTGAAGAATAGTCTTGTACATTATGAGTTGATTAAGGTTCAAAATTTGAAGATTGCTAAGGAAGTTTGGGATGCTTTGGAAAGGGAACATGAAGGAGATGAAAGAATCAAAGAGGAAAAATTGCAAAATTTGGAAACACAGTTTGAGCTCCTACACATGTCTAAAGATGAGAATGTTAAAGCTTATGTACAGAGATTGGATGAGATATTGGAATGTGAGAACTTGGTGCTATTGTAGATGAAACGAAGATTATAAAGAATATTCTTAGAACTCTCCCTGATGCTTACAGTGAAAATGTGTGTGCTATTTGATAGAGTATAGATTATAAGACCTAAACTAAAGATCTATTTTTGGGATATTTGACATCTTATGAAATGAGAAAGTTGAATTTGAGGATGTATGCAAATCAAAGAGTTCCTTTAAGGCTACAAAAGCTAAAGATCCAGATGAAGAAAATATTGATGATATAGAAGCTAAGTTACCCTTTAATTTTTTTAGCTGTGGAGAAATAGGTCATTATGTTGCAAAGTGTCTAGAAAGAGCTAAGAGGAATAAACAAAGATATGAGAAATAAAGGAAAGGAAGGAAGATCAACATATCATATTATGTGAATGAGAATGCTAGTATATCTGATGAAGATTTTGATTATGAAGACCCTGATAATAATGAATGCTTGTTCTTGGCTATAAAGGATGAACCTACTTTTGCTAATCCTAAAAAGTAGGTGAAGGAATGCCCTCTTGAGAAGGAGAAAAATGAAGGTACTATAATCTTTTCCTTACATGCTAAACAGGAAAAGAACTATTGGGTTGTTGATAGTGGTTGCTCACATCACATGACTAGTGATAAGAGTAAGTTTTTTGAGCTTGAAAAATATGATAGAGGCTTTGTTGTGTTTGGAGATGATACTGGTGCTAATTTTCTTTGGGATAGATTCATTAAGTTTTGATGGCAAGCATAATACTGATGATGTCTCTATGTTAAGGGTTTAAGGTAGAATATTTTGAGTGTTGGAAAAATGTGCATTAAAGGATATAATCTTATGTTTGAGGATGAAAGGTGTGATATCTGGAAAGGATTCAGAATAGTGATTGCTACAGGAAAAAAATTGAAGGAAATATCTATCAACTTGTAGTGTCAAAAAATATCGTTAGGGAAATTTTCACACTTGTTTGGGCCCTCCATGCAAAATTTGAGCTTAATGATGCCCTAATTTAGTGTTGTAATGTGTTTGACACATTCACATTAGGTCTTGGGCTGTTTTGAACTAATGTATTTAAATGGTTCCTTGCTAAAGTGTTGTGCAGTGTTGTAACACACTTTCACACTTTTCTAAGGTTTTATTAATTAACTACACTTAATAAACCTCTTTTTAACCTTAATCCTACCTTATTTGAAGTGTTGTAAAGTGTTATAATACAATTTCACACTTTTATAGGGTTGTCATTAATAATTGGGCTTTCTTATGCTTTAATTGGCCCTATTTTACATCCACAAGCCCCATTTAATGCATATTTTTAAGGACAATCCCAAAAAAATCATCACCCAATCATAATTCAGGTGTTTCAGATTGAATGGCCCTAGATTTAGTGATCTAGGACTCATTTTCCACCTCGAGCGAATGAGTCCCACCTAGATTTCTAGGTCCCGAACCTGATTTCACACATTTCTAAGAACTTTTAATTTTGGTCCCATACATTATGCCTAGTGGGACTTATTCACCACCTTGGGTGAATGAGTCTCGTGTGGCCCAAATTCAAAATTAATTCAAAATTTTGGTAGGTTTTTATCCTCGTAGATTTGATGTTAGCTTGTAGTCTTGTAATTTCGAGAATTCTTGCATAATTGAGTATAAATACAAGTTTATTTCACTCATTTTCACCCCAAGCATTCATCCTTAGAGAAAGTTTGAGTTCACAAGAGCAATAAAGCATTCACAAGATCATTCAAGAGTCTTCAAGGGTAGATTATCAAGCATTTTAGAGTAGCATTCAAGCATCTAGTGCAGGAGCACCATAGTATGTACATGCCTCCATGAGGCAATCTTAGGATTTTGATTTGGTATTGATGATCTCATGTTGTAATAAGGTCTAAATGGTTAAATTAGTCTTGTAATAGGTCCTAGATAGTAATTTTGGGTTCATTGGGCATGTAATGTGAAAAGTTTCAAAAATTGACAAAATGTTGTCATAACAATATTGTAAAAATTCAAAAAAATGCATAATGGTGGAATGTGAAGAGTCAAGTAGTTATAAAGTTAGTTTTGGTCATTGGTTTTGGTTTATAAAGGAATTTTTAATCTTTTAGAACTTTGAGGAAGGAAGGGAGATGATGCATGAGGAAGAAATTGAATGAAATTTTTTGTTTTCTGTTAATTACCAACATTTTTTTATTTTTAGGCCGTTGTATGGCCATGTACTATGTTGATCCCACTTCTCCTCAATTTTAGGTTAAATCAAATTGAATATAATTTTTTTTCCATTTGGTTTCATTAAAATTCATTTAGTTTAGTGAAAGTTATATGCAAATTTCTCCAGGTAGGTAAAAACCATGACCTAGGGTGATAGTGTGCATTAAAAATTGTATTTCTCAAAAATTCGCAATTAGAATTCCCTAAAAGTTGGTGGGAAGGAATATTGAAATGTATACTAACATATTTACAAGTTTTAGAATTTTAGGGTAAGGTTTTGGGTAGATTCAAGGATGCTCTAGGTCTGTAAATTGTGAAAAATCAGGAAATAATAGTGTACAGTGGGGTTTTTAAGAGTCCTAACTATGGTGAGTGTGTCCTTCTTGGTTAATATGGATTTAAAAGGGTGCTTGGGTGTATTGTGAGCCATTTAAAGTTAGGGTTTGGTGAATTTATTAATTTGAGTCCATTGTTTGTTGATTATCCTGTTATGGTAGTCTTGTGACAATCCTATTTTGGAGTAGAAAATAATGGTTTAGGAAAGTGTTTGATGAAATAACTTGAGTAAAGTGTGGGAGATGGTTTAATTAGGTTTTTCAAGTTTATTTGTACATGTTTGTGGATTTGGGAAAGAGAAATAGGCTTGGGAATTTTGAGTTGATTTGTTAGTGTGGCCTAATTGGCCTAGTTGTTGTTAGGACAGTCTAATAAGGAAGGTTTGAAGATTGAAATGTCCAAGTTGATAGGATTCTATGTGAATGAAAATGTTAATACCTTCTTGAGAAGAGTTATTCAGAGGTCAGAAAGAGTTTCCACGTGTTGGTTTACATATGTTGGGTTGCTGCTAAAGAGTGTTTCTAAGATGTAAATGAAAGTGAATTGTGAGATTGTTGCCTTAAATTGGGTGATTTGTATTTGGAACCCCTAGCATTGCATCGATTGGTATTAGAGATCAGAAGGTCTAGGTAGAGAGAGTTTGGAGTTTGTTTGTGTGTGTTTTGGTTTGTGCAGGTTGAAGAGAGAACTTGATTGCAAAGAGACTAGGTAGAGGAAAAGAGATGGGACCTACATGAGGCAAAGAAGTCAAGAGGAAGCAAGGAGAGACTTGCTTGAGTAAAGAGAAGGATGGATTTTTTTGTAGGTAGAGGGTTCACAAAGAAAGAATCAAGAAGGAAAAGAGAGGAAGAGAAAAGAGGGAGAGATGAGGAAAATAGAGAAAGAGATTGCAGAACTAGCACAAGCTATAGAAAGAGTAGAATTGGAGTTCCAAATGAAGATAGAGCAGTTGCTCAGACAAGCATAAAGTTGGCATTTGACAGTGAAGAAGAAATTTGTATGGCCGATTAAAAAGATAGTTCAAAGGAGGAAACAAATGAAGATAATAGAGGAAGAAGAAGAATTTGAAGATGCAGAAGAAGAATTCATGAAGATAGATGAAGAATACAAGGACATTGCAGCCATTCCCAAGCATGAAGGTGAAAGTGCAACAAAGGTGAAGGATGAATTGATTCTAGAGGGAAATCATGAATCCCTCTTGAAGACAAAAAAAGAGTTGAAGATACATGTTTTAGAGACAATACACCTCTTCTTTTTTGTGATAACACTTTTGAGGTACAAACTAGTGGCCAAGATGCAACAAATGGAAGAAGAAGGACAAATAGTTGAGATAGAGATTGTGACACTTTAGAGCATGAAGGAGCAGATTCACAGAAACAAGACAAAGTTGGAACAAGTTAGCATAGACCAACTAAAGCCAAAGGTGAAGATGGAAGAAGTAGGGAATAGAAGACTACAAGGAGGAATAGTTAATGATGAAGGCATGTTACTACATTCAATCCAAGAGGACTTGTAGTTTTTATTTGGCTAGGAGTATAGTGCAGGAGCACCCTAACAAGTATATGCCTACATGAGGCAATCTTAGGATTTTGATTTGGTATTGATGATCTCATGATGTAATAAGGTCTAAATGGAAAAATTAAGATTTTAATAGGTCCTAGATAGTCATTTTGGGTTCATTGGGCATGCAATGTGAAAAGTTGTAAAAATTGACAAAATGTTGTCATAGCAATATTGTAAAAATGAAAAAAAAATGTAGAATGGTGGAATGTGAAGAGTAAAGTAGTTAGAATGTTAGGTTGGGTCATTGGTTTTGGTTTATAAAGGCATTTTGAAGCTTTTCAAACTTCAAGGAAGGAAGGGGAATGATGTATGAGGAAGAAATTCAATGAAAAAGTACATTTTTCTGTTAATTACTAGCATTTTCTTTTTTAGGCTGTTGGCCATTTGGCCATTGCTAGTAGTGATTTATAATTCCCGAGAGGAACAGCAAATGAATTCATTTTTGAAATTCACATATTTTTAGAAATATAATGATTTCTAAGCCTTAAATAGGAGCTTCCATTTAAAGCATTTCAATTGAAGAGGTTTAATAATTTTAAACCACCTTTAAAATTTGGTTATTTAATTGTGCGTGTTTTATAAAAAATAATTTTGAAAAAATCAATTTTTGTGGGAATGGGATAAAGAAGTGCAAATTTTAAACTTGATTTTGAATAAAATATTCAATAAAATTTTGACCAAGTGAATGAATTGCACTAGATATCAGAGTTAAATCGAAAATTTGAAATTTATTTTATTCTAGATGGGAAAATTTAATATAAATTATAAAAATATTTAATTTTTACTGCATTGTGTGAAAAAATCAATTTTTGTGGGTGTGGGACTTTTTTAAATTTGAAGTTGTGTTTTACATTGCTTCCAAAGAATTTTGATTTTCCCAATTTGATTCTCTAGTTTAGGTATATTTTATCCTGGAAATCGATAGAAAAGCTATTTTTGAATTTTTTCAATTTTTTTTTTTTTTATGGGATTTTTGAAAAAAGTGATTCATTGTTCGGAAAATTTGATGTGAAGAAATTGAGAATCTAGATGTGAAATGAATGAGACCAATCAAAATTGCCCTTCTATTTAATTGTGATAATTGCCCCAATTTTTCCATGTGAAGATTAAAAATGTCAATTGTTTTTGTCCTTGTAAAAATTGTAAATTTTGATTCTGGATCACCCATAAAAACTTCCGATTCACCATAGGTGTTCCAGCGCTCCTGATTATAGTGCGGGAGCACACTATGGAGGTTGGTATGTACCCCGTGAAACTCCTGCTTCTTGAAAAAATAGATTCGTTGCACATTCATTGAGTTTTTTTGTGTGTAATGTGTTTTAGCGCCCCTAATTATTTTCATAGCACTAATTTGAAGATTTTGTGCACAAGTTGTTTCTATATACATAAATGTTTTTTAAATCTTTATCTGTTGATAGCGTTTTCAAAGGTAGCGCCCTTGTGATTCACAGTGTTGGGATTGGCATGTAGCACCTTTAATTTGTAGATGTATGTGAATTGTGTATTGCCCTTGACTATTTTATAGCGCCCATGATTGGATGTTGTTGTGAGTGATAAAGTTGTTCATCAAAGTTTTTGGAAAACAAATCATGCTGATGTTTTGTTTTTATTGTGATTAAAAACAAATGATTTGATAAGTTTTTTCTGTGCTATTAAAACAATAGATTTTGAAAGATCCAAGATCCAAATGAAAACAAATATTTGATTGATTTTGTGCTTTTAGGTTTTAAAGAAAAAATATTTTTTTATTTCTTCATTGATCATTACAATTGTTCTTATTCTATTTTGCTTCAAAGTCAAAAAACAAGGAAAATTTTATTACTAACCCAACAACATGAACAAATCTTTGATTTTTTTTGTCTTTAAGTTTAGATTCAAAAATGATTTTGACAAAATTGCTTTGATGATGAAAACAAAGATTTGATATTGATAGTTTGTTTTAGATTTTTAAATTCATATCATTTGTTAAAGCTTTCCAACTGAAAAATTTTAATTTTGGCGATTTGTTCTTAGTCTGTTTTAAATCAAACGTGAAGTTTTTTAAATACTTTTTGGATGAAAAACATTCTCGTTCTAAACATAAATTTTTGATTATCGTTATGATTGATATTGATTTTGATTTCCATGATGATGTTGCACAAAGAGTTTGGGTTTTATAGTTATTCAGACATTTCCGAGTACATGGAGTTGATTCCCATTTGTTACTTTCTATCAGTTGTTTCGAGGCATTGGTTAACTTGCATTTGCATGAATTAGGGTTACCTATTGCATCTTCTATTGACAACCTTGCAGAGCTTGGCATGGATACCAAAACATTATTCATTAATAATAGAGATTACGCTGACTTGGATGTCTATTTCTCTTGAGATCCAATCTGGGGAGATAGTGCCGCTTTGAAGATTGAGATTTGGTCCTATGATGCTTTGAGGAGGATATTCACCATTTTCACATAGCACATACTTCATGGATGATGGATGATGAATTATTTTATCCACCTTTATTGTCTATTAGAGAGGTTTCATGTGAATGTTTTAATTTGGAAAGGAGGTCGAAGGGTTTGCATGAGGGATTTACAAGTTCCAAGAGCTGTGATGCTATTGCAGGTATGCATGGGGTCATGATGCTTTCTCACTTTATGATGAAAGGATCAAGCTACAACCAGACTAGGACTAGTTTTTTAATTCATACAAATTACTATAACTGGGAGTGAGCACTTGCAAGGTTTGCGGTATTTTGATTGGATGACGACTGATATAGATATACAGATGGGGATAGCCGATTTATGCTCAGCCAGAGATAGAAACTAGATCTTGGTGTAAAATGAAGATGGTCTGATTTGTATGCTGGCGGCTGATGTAGATTGTGAGGCAGGATTCAGATTGAGGGAGATGCCCTTGTGCATACTTAAGATATCTTATTGGGTTACTTCTGGATTAGAAGATGGAGTTGGAGACGTGAATCGGAATTTAAGAGATTCAGGGTCAATGATGGGTTCTGCCATTATGGTTACAACAAGAGAGATTGTAGTATGGGGTCCACCATGTTTATGATTAGCAAGGCAGAGCAACCAGTTTAGTAGTTGTATGTGCTATAGCAATTGATGTCCTTGATGTAGGGACGAATTAGAGTATGTCAATATGTGTTAGAGCATCCTGGGGACACTTAGATTTGTGAGCCTACCTAAAGTTGCCCATAGAGAAACAGAGAGGCGGTTACTAAGACAGAAAGATTCAAATTTGAGGGTGAGAAGTAGAGGGTATGATGATGATGATGTAAGAAGATGAATGCAAAGCAGAAAATGACTTGTGAGAGTATGGAGATGGTGATGGTATGGAGGTGGAGCAAGGAAAGTGGTGGTAGGAAGGTTAAGAGAGGTGGAGAGGTGCTAGAATATGAGTAGACAGATCCAGACTCTTAGTAGATCAGTATTGTCATTAAGATACCTTTTACAAGTATAAGCTTAGCTCCTAGTCCATTAGCATACTATAGACCTTTCAACAAGCTTTAGGGAAGTTACTTCTACACTGCTGAGGCCTAGTACAGCCACTAGTGGCCACTAAGGCCATTGCTTTTGCGGATAGATATAGAGAGTTTGAAGAGTAATTGCCTGCTACATCTGACTTTCTTACTTATTCTTCGAGAATCCGAATCCGAAAATACAGATATATGATGCTGTGATCTTAAGTAGGGGAGAGTTTTTGAGTTTGATCTACCCTAGTCCTCTTCGGACTTTACAAGGACAAACAAGCCTTAAAACACATGGGCATCAGGGAGGGTGGAAGGGTTAGTCAATAGCAATGGTACAGGTCCCAGACCAGCCCAGATTGGAAGCACTTCTAGTGCATTGTAAAAGATTTTTTTGAATGATTTGTTGCAACATTACATACACCAAAGATGGTCCATTTTTATGAAATATATCATATATGATTGAATCTTGTATATTTTGAATTCCTTTACGCTTATATGAAAGCAGCGATTGATTAGATGAATGGTGGATTTTTATATATGATGATGTGTTATCATATGATAGTTTCCAATTATTATGCTTATTGGTATAATTCATGATTTAGAGTTGAAATCTATTTATGATTATGATAAGCTAAATTTATAATTTTATAAAATTTTTGATTATTATGTTTATTTTTTATTTCTTGTGAATGTAGGTTTTTTACTGAAAATCAAGCTCTTTGTTCTATAGAATGTGGAAAAATAGTTGAGTTTATTATCAAATGTAGGTTTTTTACTGAAAATCAAGCTCTTTGTTCTATAGATGTGGAAAAATAGTAGATTATCAAACAAAAAAAATGAAAAATATGCGTGCACTAGATATTGAAGTCCTTGATCCAATAAAAAATAAAATTTGAATTTTGATACATACAAAAAAATTTACGCATTATACAGTCCACCTATGTCTGAATTGTAATTGGTTTGACTTTGAAACTTGATTAAGGAAAAAATATTCAATAAAAATTTATCTAACCAAGTGAAAGCACTAGATATCAGAATTAAAAATCTAAATTGGAAAGAATTATAATTTTATCCTTCATAGAAAAAAATTTATATGTTATACGGTGAGCGTCACTTTTTAAAAATGTTGTTTTATGAAAAAAACTAGTTTTCAAGGGAGATGGAAAATGAGGTGCAATTTGATTCCAAAAATTTTGAAAAAAATATATTTATAATCTATAGACAAAATGTAACAAAACTCTAGTTCACATCAACTCCAAATTCCTCAAGGTTTAGTCGCTATAGGTTCCCAAAAGTGAATATTTAGTTAGAAAAAAAATATTTCAGTGTCTAGTTTGGCCAAAAATTGTAAACCACTATTGTGGGATCACCCTATGATTATACATAATTTCCCAAAAATACCACATCACAGACTGAACTCAAGGTTTAGAAAATAATATCCTGCTAGATTTTTGAAATAATTTTGGATTTTGAGCCAAATGGGACTAAGTCACACCCTTAGTGGCAACTTGGTCCCACTAGGGCATTTTAAGTGGGTTTCGAGAATTAAAGTGTATTGAATGATGTTTAACGAGATTATTCTCTAAAACACACTTATGTAACACCTGTAAGTGTCTAAAGGGGCCAATAAAAAATAGGAATGTTGGACTCAAGGAACACTGAGAAGGGGGGTGAATTAGTGTTCAATAGGATTTAACATTATAAACTTGATCTTAAACCATTTACAACAGTTAATCAAAAGTAAAGAGTCAAGCACATGAAGGAAAAAATAATAACACCATAACACCAAGATTTTTATGTGGAAACCTTGTTAGGGGAAAAACCACGGTGGAGGTTAATCCACAATTTATACTATGTTAAAAGTATAGAGAAAAGGGGAATGAAAATGCATTCAGGCACACTGCCTAGAGTTCACTGCTCAAAATCAGGAAGGCTCACTACCTTACAAAAGATTTGGATTACATCAAAAGGTTGAACTGAGAAATTAACATCTACAAATTCTTGGTTACAATTTTGGTTAGGCTCATAGATAAGATTCTAGACCTTTTGTCTGATTTTGCACTTTGCTCTACTCTACCTTAATTCACTTCACAAAAATCCTCTTCTGCACAAGTGAAACTGTGCATAACCACTCTACAACCCTTATGATATTCACAATATATTTCAACACACTTCAAACAAATTGATATGAATTAGCCGATCTCTAATATATATCCCCTACCAAGGATTTAATCACATCATGTCTCCCGCCTTTCATCGCAGTACATATGGCGCAAGATGGTCTCATAGATCGAGGTCAAAATGGGATCAGGTGTTTCACATATTTCTATAGTTCCCATTATTTTGGATGAATGAGGATTCAAACCTCATGGATCAATCATCCACACCTATTCATTTGATGCCATAGAATGAGTTAGGGGTAGGGGTGGGCATGGGTACATTAATCAAGTGGGGGGGTGGCCCTACAATTCTATGGGGTTTATTTCTGATAGCCCTACTATTCTTGATAGAAGATGGATTGATTCTATACATAACCCCAACCCCCTACAATTCTATGGGATCCATTGGGACAGGGGCCCATTTCTTGATTCTATACGTAACATCCCATCAAACCCCACTGACCATATTGGCCTTACCCCACATGATTAAGCAGTCGAGAGTGGTAGCTTGTCCATAGATATAGATTGATTGGCCCTAGGGAACCTTTAGATCCCACTAATAGATAGAGAACTTGTCATTTTTTCAGTTGGGGAGCTAGGATTGCAGCTAAACTATAGTTGTCACCTCATCGGCCTTCTCAGCCACAAGTTGTGAGAATCGGGGTCAAGCAGAGATAGATTGGTTTGAAGCTTTGCTTTGAGGTGAGGATAAGTTTGGTTTCTTCACAAGACTTAGACAATCGATAGAAAATGGCTGTGAGGGACTAGGCCTGGGTTTTCTAGCTCCAAAATAGTTCATCGATGCTAAGACTCACCCGAGATTGAGAAGAGGTGACTAAAAATTGAAAATAGAGTGGTTGACCCACCACGTAATAGTGATTCATTCAATTAAGAATCAGTGGAACCTGGCATCTCACTCAAACTCGAGAAAGAAGAAAATACTTTTGTTTTGGATAGCTCCAAAAGACTCGCTATATTTTTTCTTCTTCCAGTCCACCATTATGATACACCTATAAGGGATCATGGGTGGGCTTCAGAAACCTTCAAGTCCCCCTATTGGTCTATTATAATGGTTGAAAAAATAAGCCCTCACAACTATTATTTAGAGTTTGGACTTCTAAACTGGACATCTATCTCAGTCATCAAGAAGGTGCATTTAACTTGTCAACCCAAGGATGTAAACTTGAAATGGGTCAGTGTTGTATGTGCACTAGGAGCTCAAAGTAGTCATTCTACTCTATGACTAAAAAAACCACAATGATGGAAAGTAAATTGCATGGAAAGAAAGGAAATAATACTGAGCATAAATTAACAACTCTATTGAACCGAGATGCATAACAAGAGTAAAAATCTAGGTAGTCTAATGTAAAACTATTATGTCTACTTTGGCTATAGGAAGAATTCCAGTGGCTGCAGGAACAATCAAAGCCAGATTTCTAGCCAAGTAAAGAACAAAAAATGATAACTAAACTAACTCCTCTAAAAGGATAGATTACTCACCAAGTGGGTCCCCTTGGATAAGAATCCTTTAAAACTAATGGAAATTCAAATGATCAACTCATAATATCATTTTATTCATTAAGAAACATAGAAACAAAATAGTATCATAGTTGTATTGGATAAATGAAGAATGCTCAGTACATCATCGATATTTCCAACAACAATTAAGAACTATGAAGAACCTCTGAGAAGAAGGTTCAAACCATTATTTATAGTACCAACTAAATGGGGTTGTCAACTCCCACTAGTTGAGAGAACACCATTTAGGGAAAGCATGAAAATAATGGCAGAGCAGTTATGTTCTACACGGAATCCAATTAGACATGCAGGCCCAACATGGCCTCAATGCTACAGTAATGCTCATGGATGCTCAATGCCATTAATTACAAGGTGGGTACAATAATGGCAAGGAGAATCTAACACAATTTTCCTCAGTTGACTTTGTTGAATGATTCCCCTACATGATCTTCTGATGGTTTCCTTCCTTAATTTGGCATTATCTTCGAGTTATGGCTGCATGGCACTGTTAGTACACATAATTACACATCTATAATTACTTAAAAGAACATTCATAAACCATATTCAAAATCAATATGGATAATCCACATAACATGCTTATGTCATTAAAGTTTTGCAAGGGTGAAAATCAAACCCAATATTAAAGGTTTGAGGAATACATTATAAAAGTTCAACATTTAAACATTAAAGTCTATGAAACTATTAGAAAATAAGCTTATGAATTCTACCCAAAACTAGGCCAAAAAATAAGCTCATCATCCCCCCAACCTAATGTCTTGCTGGTCCTCGAGTAGAAGGGGTGTTCTTTTGCTTTGTTAGGGCTCTGAAATTTGCAACTTCATACTGGCCAACATCCGCTGTTGTTGTCCTTGAGTCTGGATCCCAGTAGAATCCTCCCAACCTATCAAATCAATTCCATCTTTGCCTCTTAGCATCCATATCAAGTTGGAAGAATCTAGAATTTGGCACCGACCATAAGAGAAGTGGTGGTTGAAAGGTTAAGGGAAGCTAGAATCTCCCTTGTGTTTTTCCCAACTGAATGTACCTCTTTATGTGTTTCAGTGTTGCACCATAATTATGGATGGAGTGAGGTTTTGCATGTTTCAATTCATCTGATAAACTATTCCACCATTGTGCCAAGTATCCCCTTACAATTTCTTCCTTTGTAGTTGTTTTGACATCATATTTAGTATACATAGCCTCTATCCAAGGAATTATTATCTCACCATAGCTCGGTCTAAGGAGCATCCTAAGCCACTCCCTATGAACATCTCTAGTGTGGTTTGATGTGGCCCTAATGGCTACAGGAATGTCGGTCTCCATTTTCTTGTAGGCATCATTTTTTTTCCCCAGCTCATTTCATTTTGAACCCAGGACATGAACACCCTTAGCTATATATCTCCTACATAAAGCAATGGGTTCCACTCATGGTCTTGTGTAATAGCATAATTATGTAGGAAGAACTCACATAAAGAAAATTTCATTTCAAGAGAGGCAATCCTGAAAGCATTAAAGAACTCAGTGGGCGTTTCGATAGAAGGATTTAAATCTGAAATGATTTTGGACAACTTGAAGGAGATTTATTTTTCTCTCAAATGGAGGGCATAAACTTTTGGAGGAGCTCTACATTCCACAATCTATGGCACCATAGTTACAATATTGTCCACCATCTTTTTCAAGGTGACAATCTCCTCATTTTTCTCTTCAATAATTTCATCCCTCAATTGAATTTCTTTCTTAAGTCTCTTTCTCTCCTACTTCCACTCTTCTTCTCTTTTTTCTATCTCTTTCCACAAATTCAAAATTATAGAATGGGCTGAAAAATTAGGAGGGTTGTGGATACCTACCAATATTCTTGATGTCGACTGCTCTCTATATGACATCATCTGTAGAAATTCAAGTTGTCCCATTGACTTTGGGGGTGCTACTTCTTCATCCAATCCTTGCTACAAGACTCCTTGTTCCTATTTTGACTGTGGCTATAGGATCTCCTACTCCTATTCTTCGTTATGTTATAGGAACCCTAGATCATCCTCAAATTCTTTTGTAATATTGGTGAGGTCAGCCAATGTTATTTTTACTACCCTGTGGAACACAACTTCCTCTTTTTCTCTTTCCTCAATATTCTCTTGCTCCATTGGAGATTTAGTGCCCCCTTGTGATGGTTCTTCATGCCTAGGGCTTCCCTGTGGAGGTCTGCAAAAGACAGGCCTAGCAAATTTTGACTTCCTAGGGGTGTTTGTGTGTTTCCCTTTTGCTACAGGATGATTAGTTTCAACATTCCTTTTTCTAACACTTGGCACCTCTTCCTCTATAGGTTGGGTTTGGGCTTGTTCATTTTCCTTACTTGTTTCTAAGGAGAAATTATTATCAAAGTCAGATAAGGGGTTGGCTTCTTGTAAATGCTTTGTTTCTAAGGATCTAATGTGTATGACCTCTTTTGCTACTGCAAAAGGGTTTATGCTAGAGTTGGCACCTGAAGTCAAAGCACCAGGAGTTGCTCCAGCTAGGCTTAATCTCCTGCTAACCCTACAGGGCAAGTGTAAAACCCTAGGTTGCACTTCCTTAGGCCTAAATTGATCAATATTCACAAATTCTTCCTAAGAAATCTCAGATACATCATGCAAGGATTTCTTAACTAGCAATTTTATTAAACAATGATGTGAGATAGAGTTGTCCCTACCTTTCTACATTTTAGCTGCCATGATGGAGAGGAGGTTATAGAGGACATTGGGCACATTTACTCTCCTTGCATGCCTCATGTGGCTCAAAATCTTGAAGTGGACTGAATGAAAATTAGACAAACATCCCTCACAGGTAATGTACCTTATTATATAGATTGCTGCTTGTTTCGAAGGCTCAGAAAAAGATGTCCTTTTTGCACCCTGTTTGTCAATTCTGATTAGTGGGTCACCATGGACTATAAATTCTACTCTGGCCGACCTGGCATCCCTTGAGGTAGGATAATTTTCTCCATTAGCTAGTAGCCCTAAGATTTTGACAATTCTTTCTTCCGTTTCCACAATTTCCAAACATTTCACCATGGCTCTGCCTTCTGAGAATGTTTGGGAAAACTCAAGAGAAATTCCCTCATCAAAGCCCTTTAACTTAGTGAAATAATTGAACCAACCATATTGTTGGAATTCTCGGACATTGTGTATCTTAGTAAGACAACATGAAATGAAGGTTCATGACAAATTAAACTGCCACCCATTTTCTAGAATCGTAGTCACATAGTAAAAATCCTCTTTTCTATAAATTCTATCCAAAAAACACCACCTTACTGCAAAATTTTCACTGCTGGTATCAATTGAACTTTCCTTTTCTATCTTTTTTTTTTACCATAAACTACTTATAATTCAAGGCTTAGGATAGAGTAATTAAGGTAAGGAATCAGATGATGAATGGGGGTGATAATGGAAGGAGTTGGCAACTCAACAACTATCACATCACACATGCAAGCTAGATTTTCAAAATTTGGCAAATTTAAATTTTTGACGTAATCAACTTATGACTTGACACCTTTGTATTATATTGGCATTTTTTTTCCCCCCAACCTAAATTTTGACATGTGTCCACACATGTGGGAAAGGAAGGGTGAAATGACAAACAAGAATGACATGCTATACAAATCTTCATATGACTGTGCAATGATTAATTGAATGAGCTTAAAAAGTAATTAATAGATGCTAATTAAAATGCACATACCTGAATGTACGAAGGATGATTGCAAATATCATGGAATAAATGAAGGTACCATTTTCCTTTTTAGAGATTGAGCATTTAATAAATTTAAGTGGAGTGGGTGAGGCGTGGAAATAATGGAAGAGAGAGGGGTGGTACAAATGGACGGATGGGTGGATGGGTGAGAAGTTTCCACTAAAGTGGAAATATTTATTATGTGAATACATACCTTAATTTTTCCAAAAGGTGGGACGTTGGGTCCACCATTTTCGACTACAAAAAAGTCATTTGTTGACCACTAGGCAAGTTGCTGCAAGAAATCCTCTTTAGAAGTTGGCTTATGATATAATCTAAGATGATGACCATTGACAAGTGTTGGTGTAAATAAAGTCTTGCACCTAGTCCATTCATTACTAAGGGACTTATTTACATATTAGTTAAGTTTACTTAGGTCCTAGGAAGGAATCTTTTTAGAAGTTGTTAGTTGTCATTAGTTGTTATCTTATCTTTTGACATCTACTACATTTGAACCTTGGTAAGTTTGATTAGTTGTCACATGTCACATGATTAAGACACTTGTCATAATCCTATGACATTTTGCATCTCACCTTGGCTATATAACCAAGGGGTCTCTCTCATTGTACATGAATCATTTCATATCATTGACATTGAATACAATTTATTCTAGTCATTTCATATTCTCTTTTTGTGCTCCATTTGGCCTCAAGGTCTTGGCCTCCATAGCCAATTCTAACATGGTATTAGCGGGTTGGGTGCCATTGGAGAGTCTTTTAGAAGAGAGATACCAAATTTGGGGTGTTCCATTTTGGCTCTTTATTGCAAGTTCAAATTAGAGCTTGTTGGTGCAAATCTAAGCTCACCATTATATTTGAAGGTTTGATAAAGTCAAATTTTCCTTTTTTTGTCCAAATTCGACATACAAGGCCAAATCTATGAGGGTTTGAAGCCATTGACACATGATCCCTTTTGCAATTCTATGCAAATTTCTTACTATTAGTACCAAGAGGGGGAACAAGATTATATAAATGTGGCAAAAAATGAAGCCATCTAAGATGTTTTATGATACCATCTCTCCATTGTTTATAGTTTCCCCTTTTCAACATAATCACTATAGGATGATATGAAAACCTCATAATCAACTATGACAAATTTCCAAAAATAAAAATACATTAACCTTCAACAATAATTAGAAACTCCCAAATACTATAAATGAATCTTTCTCAAAATACTTTAGGAAGCAATAATGCAAAAAATTGAGAAAAATGGGGGCACCTTGACATACAATCCACCTAAGCGTCACCTCAAGTTAATCCACAATAGACTGATTTGGAGATCCACTTGATTAGAACTATGTTGGCGAGGAATAGTTTTCACCACACATGTGAGCCTTTGCTTGCACCAAGGTGAGCCTTTGCTCACACCAACCATTCACATTGCAATGTGATATGAATAGCAAAAAAACACTTCATGCTGCAAATGTAAGATTAACTTTCCCAAAAACACTTCAAAAACCAACATGGGCCCACACACTTTTGTTCCACAACATAAAACCCTAAATAAATATTTAGGGGAAACTTTAGTAAATATAAAGTTTGAAAAATTTGCTGCACAAACTAAAAAAAATGCCTCAAAGAAAATGAGAACTCAATGTCGCTATAGATTTTTGAATTGCAACCCCAAATCACCCAAATTTTTTCATGATGGTAGCTAACAAGGTGGTGAGATTATCCCAGATAAAATGGAAAATTGAATCAATGCCTCTAGCTTGAAACAAAATCGTGCCTCTCCATTGAACACAAATAAGCATAAACAAGAGCTTCAATGATAAAAAATGCCCCTCCAAAATGAAAATCCAATTGCCTCTATAACATAGAGATTCGGTCTAGCGAAAAAGATTCAGGCCTCTTCTTCCTCCCGTGTGACCTTTCAAACTTGGGTCAGCACCTTTAAGCTTGGATCCGATCTTTCACAGTTAGGAAAAAACATTTTTAGGTTTCTGTATGAAAAATTCCCTAAAATTAATCTATGAACCCTTACTCGTGGATCCTGCATGGGAAATAACTAGCACTCGAAGTGGTCTAAAGGTAGGCATTACTGAATGGAAACTGCCCCTTTCACTTTTGGATCAGACTCATACACATGATTTTCCCTTTCATGCCTTCTACAGTGAATGCATTTAAACTCCAAGCAGTGCTGAGAAGTATATCTACACCTTGCACGCTTGGAAAGGTGTTGAATATTGCACGTTGAGCTCCGTGGATTGGCATGCCAAACCTTTGGTGAATGGTCAAATCATGCCTTTCGAGAATGAAATGTGACCTCTATAGGAAATATATCATGCCACCTTAGCCAAATCGGGCCTCCAAATAGAGAACAATCACATATTTTGCAAACTCCTTCAAAGAATGGAAATTCTCCAGCAATCTCCAAATAATTGAAAAAAGGGCCCTCTTATGCAATCAATCTTCAAACAACGAGAAATAAAAAATGAGGCAACTTTGAAATTTCAAATTTCAAATGGAAAAAAATGATCTCAAAACTCTCTAATGAAAACTATCAAGGAAGGAGTTGTAGATCTAGTAGGCTTTGATACCATGTTGGTGTCATCCACCTCTTAGGAGCACCATTTGAAAAAAATACATTCACAAATGAATGAGAGAAGCACACAGGCTATTTCACCAAGAAAGAGAGTGAATAAAATGAGAAATTTTACACAATGTACAAAGTTCCTTAAAAAGGCATGAAAGGTGGGTGACGGGTGAGAAACTTCCTAGCATGGAAAAAACTATTTGAAAAACAAATGAAAAATTAATCCTAAGTAAACTTAAACGTAAATGCAATTTACTCTAACATAAACAACAATAAGAACAAGAAAATATAAGAACAATTTGTATACTTCAAGATCAAGTCAAGAGCAATCAAGAGAAAAATTTAAAGGATTATTGTATCATTTCAATATCAAAGCATTATGTCAAGTTTTATGTGAGTTTGTTCATTTTTATACATACATTTTGTTTGTGAGGAGTAATACTTATTGGTCTTCAAGAAAAATAAAGCCAAATTGCAATCAAGCCTCAAGGAGATATGTATGACTTCAGTCTTTCAAGGAGATCAAATTTAACTGGTGAGTTGTAGTCGATTTTTGACTCAACATTCATTTATCATTTAGTCTCTATCCCTCAAAAGGATAAGCTCTCTTGCATCATTTTTTCCTTTGTGGAGGTGGTAACACCAACACAGGGTTTGATTGAGCAAAGCCCCTATATGACACAACCCTTCCTCTCCTTTTGAATGTGTAGGTACATATTTGAAGAGGATCAAAGGAATATTTGAAGGCAAGTCACTTATTCATGCATTCAAGCCTTACAACTTGACAAGATCTGGAAACTACAATACCTCATCAACAAATGAAGATCTCACAATGGGATCCGAAAGGGAGAAGCTACATACTAGGTACTTGAGGATTGTAAAATCATATTTCAATTTTAGACACCCAGATTAGGGCTTCCTTGCACCCTATTCAAACCAAAATTAGCTCAAATTTAAACTACAGGTGCACACATGTATGCTCTTTCCATATTTGGTCATTAAATTTGACTTTCAGTTTCTTTCTTTTTTGTATTTACATCAAAATAGTGTATTTTCATAGTCATTTAGTTACATCATTACATTTCATCAAAAACACATTTCAAACCCTCAAAATAATTCAAATCCAAGGTTCATTGACTCATCTTTTAGGTTGCAAGTATATCTCATATACTTACCAATCTAAATTCTAATGTATTATAAGTGAAAAGTAGCTAATCCTAGTTAAAACCCTAGGATCACTTTCCCTGCATTACACATTTCAAATATTTTAAGGTTTTGATCTTTAATTTCTTTTTCTAATGTAGATATTTTTTGTCAAAATCTAGGAATGGTATTTTTGGTCTCATTTTTTACCCATTCATGTCAAAATTTGAAATAAATTACATTTTTACAAAATAGACTATATTCTTTGTACATTCAACTTTATTTATTAGTTTCAAAGAAATTTAGGGGGGAGTATGCTCAATTTTATGTTTTTCACTATGTGTCCACTTTAAAAATTAGTAGAAAATATTATATTCATTAAAAAATTACAAAAAAATCAAAGCATAAACTCCATGGTGTTATATTAGTTTTCATTGAAGAGATTTTTGAAATACTAAAAGAAAGTTAAGATTGTAGTGTAGGAAAATGCATATGCTTGCATTTTCAAACTTTTTTGGACCCACCTTGCTTTGTTTATCCTTATTTATGTCTTAATAGTTACTATTTTGCATCCACAAGCCTAATAAATTATATCTTTTTATGGCTAATCTCAAAAAACATCAAAGGATAAATGATAATTTAATGATTTTGTTGTTTGAGTGTACCTAATTTTTGGGTTTGGACTAAGATGCCACCTAGGGAGTCTTTGTCCCCCAAAGGTCTTGGGATCCTGATTTTGAGGCATCCTAAATATGTCCCTTTTTGGAGTCTATGCCCCAAGTTTCATGCCTCGGGACTAAGATACCACCTAGGGTGTCTTAGTCCCCCTTGAGGTATTTTTGGGATGTAATTTCAAATTCTAGCAGGATTTAGCCTCCTTTAATTAATGAATTCATATGTCAGCTTGGTGTGGTGTAATTTTGAGATATTAAGCATAGATAAGTATAAATATGTGTCACCAAAAAGTGTATACTTTGCTTGATATGAGAATAATTGATGAAAAATTGGACCTAATGAGGCCTTTATTTGGTGTTGTGAGGTGTTTTACACATCCACACTAGGTCTTGGACCCTTGCAAACTAAATAAAATGCATTTAACGATGTCTTGTAAAGGTTTTGTAAGAGACTTTCACACTTCTCTAGAATTAATGAACCAATCTTTCCCTAATTCAATGTTACAAAATGTATTTAAATGCATTCTCACATTAATCTAGAAGGCTTGTAAATTTAATTTGACTTTAATCTAGTGTTGTAATGTGTCTTACACATTCACATTGGATGTTGTTCCTTTCTAGGTTGTGTGGACTCTATTTTAATGATGTAAAGTGTATTTAATCACACTTTCACATTGAATTTTGTGTCCCAAGCCCTAATTGACCTTTACATCATCAAATTAATAGGACCCTATGGCCCCATATTGTGAATTCCAAGGCATAATTTTATTAAATACCTAATGAAATCAATGTGCAGGATTATCATGGAAAAAATAGGCCCTTAAGTGGCAAAAAAATCAGAAAAATTAGAGTTAGGAAACTTGACATAAAAATTTGAATAAATTATCTATATTATTTCAAAAATATGTAAGAATAGAATCTGTATAAAATTGAATGTAGTTTATAAACTACTAGGTTTGTTTAAAAAAACAAATCTATTTGGTGAAAATTTGAAATTTCAATGCAATGGTACTTAAACTTCGGGGAAAAAATAAGTAGGTACCGTCTAACCACCTAACCACAATAAAATGATAATATTTTTTATAATATTTTAGATATAAGTAGATGACTCATGCCAGATGTGATGCCTATTTTTTTTTGTAATTTTTTCAAGTAAATAATTAATTATGAATTTTTTATTAGAACTTTTTAAAAATATAAAGCTTCATTATGTCTAACCACCTTAACTTGGTAAAAATTCATAAACTTTATTTTTATTTTTTAATCCTATATTATGCAAAGTATAGAATGTGGCATGTTTGGATTCAAAAATGTGATACCATTTGAAAGCTATAGATGTTTTTCAATCGACCTATCAATCGGGGACTTTAGTCATATCAATAGAAAATGAATAATAATTACTTATTAAATTCAAAGTAAAGCATAATTTATATTGGTGGAAAGCTGATAATTTCCTTTAAAAACCCTTTTGTTTCATCAATTTTGGGTAAAAAATAATTAGTCACCACATACCCATCATATTGCCACTTTTTGGCCCATCATGATCCTACACATAATTAAATCTCTCTCATAGAATTGAAATTCCTCATTCCCCAACAATCCCGCTGGCAAAAGGGCCCCTCTAGGACTAAGTCACCCATCTAGGTGAATGAGTCCCTACCAGGTGGGACTAATTCGCCTAGCATGGTGACTTAGTCCAATTTGGCCTATTTTCAAGGTTTGAGGGGGAAATTTTGGATTTTAAGTTTATTCTTCCTTCATGTCGGCCTTGGGGATCAAATTAATGGGAGAATTAGGTGAATTGAATATAAAAACAAGTATCTAAATCATAATTCATAGTAATCTTAACTCATCATCATTCACTCATCATTCATCATGTTTTCAAGTCAAGTAGGTTAGGGTTTTGGCATTCTAAGTCATCAAGATAGCATTTTTTAGTCATTCAAGGGTAGATTCTTCAACTATTTCTATAGAAAATCAAGATCAATCATCATGGCAAGGTATTAAATCAAAATCGTCAAAAAATTAAAAACATCTCAAAAATCCTGGAACTAATTCCACCACCTTGGGCGACTTAGTCCTTGTTCAACCTTGAAACTTTCATTTATAGAGCTAAAAACCCTTTTTTAAAGCTTTTGTTTGCTGCCATCAACTACCTATATCAGTTGGATGAGTTTTTGTAACATGCATTTCATTAGATCTAGCTTAAATTAGCTCATTTAATTTTAACTTAAATTTAAGTTTACATTATCACATTGTTACATAGGCATAATAAGTCAATTGTCATCCTTTAAAATTTGAAAAATTACATTCCTCTTTTGGAATGTTTTTTTGAATGGTTACATTTCAATTTTAGAATAATCATTACATCATGTTTTCATTAAAAAAATCTATTTTTATCATCTTTCATGTTCTATTTTTAGATCTTCTTGCATGTTGTAAGAAAGTTTTGTTCAGGGCATATAAATATGAGGTCCTTTCCCCTCTATTTTTGTTCATCATCGATCCCTCTCCTAGTATCCCTTTTGTGTGAGAGGTTAGTCTAGTGAAAGAAACATTGGATAATCATAAAAATCACATTTTTTCTTCTCCTATTATCTCTCCTACTTGTGAAGAATATATTATAGTGCTAGAAGAACCAATTGATGAGAGTTTTGAAAATTTGAGTTGTTTCTCTCCTCTTACCTCTCCTATTAGAAAAAAAATTACTAAACAAGAGGAAATAATGATAAGTAATCATGATGATCACACACCACAACAAGAGATCATTGAAACCTACCTATGTTCATCTCCTATCATCTTCTCCTCCTGTGATAGTGATGAGGATATGTTGGTGTTAGATAAGAAAACTTTCAAGATCTATGATAACCCTCTTTATCATCCTTCCCCTACCTCTCCTATTTTGGAAGAAATTAGGGAACAAAGGGATGAAGTTGTAGATGACTATGATAATCATACTTTTTCTTCTCCTAGTATCTCCCCTATTTGTAAGGGAGATGCTTTGATGTTAGAAAACACAACCAATGAGAGTCATGAGAATCTTAGTTGTCCCCTTTCACCTAAGAAAATCCTTATTGAGAAAAATAATTCAACCATTGATCATTCCCTACATGTGATGAAGCCATTTTAGAATAAAAAATTCATGAATGTCACAAACATTTGATTAGTAGTTCTCCTAAAAATTCTCCTCCTAGGGAGAATATCATGGTTCTAGCAAATGGTAACCATTGAAATGTGTCTTCCTTAGATAAATAGGTGATTCTAGATTTCCCTTTATTAGAGATACATCAAACCAAGACCGTTGAGGTTATGAATGCACAAGTGTCCATTAGATCCCCCTCGATCAATGGACCTCATACATACCCTGTGGGACATCCTAAGAACCCTCTAATTCTCTACCCACCTTCACATAAACAAAAAAATCCATGACAAACTAGACTCATCCTTTACTCGTCATCACATAAACCTCCACCTAAACCCAAGTTTACCCTTTATCCACATCAACATGATGCTATTGCTCACATGTACACTACACTAGAAACAATCCACGACCACAACAACACACTCCAACACCATTACCTTTGCCTAATCCAATCTTTCCTAGTCCTCATCGATTAGCTCCTAGGTAGTATGATCTTATTGAACAAATTAAAAATACTCTCGCAGACATATCCCTTTGGGATCTTCTTCAGAATTCACCTACCTATCACACTATGCTCCAAAATTCCTTACAACAAGTTCATATTCCTTATAATGTGCAACCAAATGACATAGCAACCATAATTAAAGGATTGAATGCTAACATTATTTTCCACCAAAGTGAACTCCCCCCTTTGGAAGTGAAAAAAAAAATGATACTTTCATGATCATAGCTCAATGCCATACGATAGGGATAAAGCAAAGCCTTCTTGGAAATGGCTTTTCTCTTAATGTGTTTAGCGTAAACATCTTGGATAGGCTTTGTGTGGATAGATCAAAAATTCAACCTGATTCTTTATCTATTAAGGGCTTTGACAATGAAGAAAAGAAACCAATCGGTGTGATCACTTTACCTATTACAGTTGGCGTAGTCACATTGAACACCTCAGTCCATGTCATACCCCATAATATTTCATATAATCTTATTTTAGGAAGACCATGGATTCATGAGATGAATGCAATGCCTTCAACTCTTCATCATAAAATGAAATATGTTTACAATAACATAGTCTAAACAATTGACGTTGATCATGAGCCTTATAGTGTCTTGCAACTAGAGAAAAAAAATATAGAACCCCTTGAACACCTTAACCCCAACCACACAAGTGGAACTTGTGCAACAAAAATCCAAAAAACAACATATTGAACAAGTCACAACACTATTAGACGACGATTGGGGTTCCACAGATTTCACACCAACACTCATGGAAGAATGGAAACTTACAACAAAAGACTCTGAAACAGTCATGAAAACAAAAAATTTGGATGACCTTTCAAAAGAATCCACCTCAACCACTTTAGACAACAAAAAAAATTATACAACCTTTGATGAACACAATAATGAACAATCACCTAATCCCAAAGTGATGAAAAAGCTTTATGGAAAAGGTTATGAGCTTATGAAACAACTTGGATATAGTGGAAAAAGATGTGGTGCTAATGAACAAGGTATCCGTAACCCTATAGACTCTATCACACAACAAACAACTCATGGTCTTGGTTATTGTCCTTTGATAGAAATCACCAAGTCTTCACCCAATATCAACACCATCACAAACAATTCATCAAAGCCAACCTTAACCATAGTGCATCCTGAATTGATCAACACTAGTGTTCTTGATCATTCTCCTTTGCAAGCAATCAAACAAACAAATACACCTTCACTTAATGTCAATGTCATCTCGCAAAACCCTAATGAATTGAATTTGTTAGATTTTAAATCTTCCTGTAAAGGAGAAAATAAAATATGACAATCTATAGAGTCTTGCATAGGTATGAAAACTATTACTAAGAAAGATGTATCTTTGCTACAACCTACAGACACACCTTCTCTCGTTGATCAAGATGGTATCTTGTCAAGACTCCTCCAAGATCACTTGATAACCCTTCCTCCAAGAACTTGAAAGAAATTCTATTACAAGACTTCATTTTACAAATATCATCGAGTTCATGGTCATTCCACTAATGAATGTAAGGCCTTGAGTAGTAAAATCCAACATCTTAAGGAATTTGGTGTTCTTCCTTATGTGGGGGAACCTAATCCCTCTAATTGATACTAATTTTCACCCTAGCATGCATTTCATTAATCATTTTGACTCACCTTTGTCGTGCACTAAGTGGGGGCAAGGGGTTATGTAGCCTTGTCCTCATATGTCACCTGTTGTTGCCTCTTTCGGCTAGTCGTTAACCTTTCATTAACATCTAAGAGCAAGCTTGGGATGTGGACGACATGCCTTAAATTGGCTCACATGTGACATACTACCTTTTTCATGACGTAGCTTATTAAAAAGATATGACTTGGCATAGGGCTTTTTGAGTAAGCTCTCATGTCTCCTTATTATATTTTAAAGCAATTTCTCATAGTAATGGTGTTCGTAACTACTTTAAAGTGGTGGCGTACATTGACACTCACATTTTATTATGTGATTTTCTTTTTCTTGCGATTTCCTCTCTTGGAACATTAGGTACAATGTTGCCTAGGATGAGATATTGCACTTGTCCTCTCTTGGAAACAAGATGAGACCATTTTCACTTCTCCTCTCTTGGAAGCATTAAGCACGATGTTCCCTAAGATGAGACTTTGCATGAACAAAGAAAAATCCCTTTGAACATTCTTACACTATTTTGCATAAACAATGTCTATGAGTGTTAAGAATACAAAGTTTTGCTTACCTCATAAGAGCTCGAAGATAATTTTCCTTTGTGGCACCTTATTAAAGTTATCAAGAGGTATAAATTTGGTATTGTTGAGTGAGAAGCCCATTCCGAGGCATGACTTTTTCCCATAGCCACCTACATGTATGTGAGCACATATCGGTCGTATGTGTCACCTTTTGGGATTTCTCACCCCACAGACAACTAGAAGTTTCATGGCCCTAGAGTGAGTATATTTGGGCCTTCTCACCTGGTAGATAGCCAAGAGTTCCATATCGTCAAAGTGAGTATGTATTTTTAGACAAATAGCCTAGATCTGATCCATGTGTTGGAAAAACAGTCGAAGCTTGATCCACCTTTTTATTTTTGCACTTCTCTTCCTTTTAGTTGTTTCCATTGTATGATCATGTATCTTGTTTTTCTGAAAATCATTCACCTTGTGCATGTCCTTTTGCACTTATATTGGTTTGACTTGGGATCTTGGATTCTGGGGGCTTGGCTACCTCCTCCATCTTTGTTATCCTACACCATCTGCATTGGTACAATTAAAAACCTCTTAAATGTCTACTTTAGCATGAGTTTAAATCAAATTCATCCTCTCACTAAAGTGGGGGTTTAATGTGTCACCAAAAAGTGTATACTTTTCCTGATATGGGAAGAATTGATGACAAATTGAGGCCTTGATTTGTTTTGTGAGGTGTTTTACACATCCACACTAGGTCTTGGACCCTTGCAAACTAAATAAAATGCATTTAACGATGCCTTGTAAAGGTGTTGTAAACTATTGTAAGATACTTTCACACTTCTCTAGAATTAATGAACCCATCTTTCCCTAATTCAACGTTACAAAATGTATTTAAATGCATTCTCACATTAATCTAGAAGGCTTGTAAATTCAATTTGGCTTTAATCTAGTGTTGTAATCTGTCTTACACATTCACATTGGATGTTGTACCTTTCTAGGATGGTGTACTCTAACATTGAATTTTGTGTCCCAAGCCCTAATTGACCTTTACATCATCATTAATAGGCCCCTATGGCCCCATATTGTGCATCCCTAGGCATAATTTGATCAAATACCATATGAAATCAACATAAGAACTAAAATTACCCATTCCCTAACATTCCAGCTATTAAAAGGACTCCTCTAGAACTAAGTCACCCATCTAGTTGAATGAGTCCTTTTCAAGTGGGACTAAGTCACCCAACATGGCGACTTAGTCCAATTTTGCCTATTTTTGAGGTTTGAGTGGGAAATTTTGGATCTTAAGTTTATTCTTCCTTCATGTCGACCTTGGGGATCCAATTAATAGACAAATAAGGTGGATCACCTATAAAAACAAGTCTCTAAACCCTAAATCTTAACTCATCATCATTCATTTAGCACTCATCATGTTCTCAAGTCAAGCAAGCTAGGGTTTTATCATTCCAAGTCATCAAGATAGCTTCCTAAGACATTCAAGGGAAGATTCATCAACTATTGCTGCCGAAAATCAAGATCAATCATCATGGAAAGGTATTAAATCCATTTTTTCATGCTTCATTACATATTTTCTTCATTTTAGTTTAATTACCTAAAAAGGGGTTTGACCAAGGCAAACCCACATGCCCTAACAACCAATATTTTCTCCTTCTCTCTTTGTGTGTTTGCAGATTTTAGAACTTTGAGGGATTGAAGACCATTGAAGATAAGGTTGAAGATGTGTTGAATATCGCTCCTTGCTTGCAAAGACAAAATATCCATTAAAAGTCACTTTCAAGCTCAAAAATTAGAGTTTCAAAAGTAGACACTTGTTAAGAACTAAAGCGCAGACCGAGGGCTTCCATTTCCACTTTCAAATTTTCAAAAATTTAGAAGTGGACTAAGTCACCAATAGTGGTGAATGACTTAGTCCCGCTGAACCTAATTTTCATAGGTTTCTATAGATTTGGATACCCATTTGGCCAAAACGGGCTCCAAAGCAGTTTTTCTAGATCTGAGACTAAGTCGCCTAGATTGGCATAAGTGTCCCAGTCAGCTTCCACAACAGTTTTGTTAGGATTCCATACCTTCATGCCATCCTTTATCAACCTCCAAGTGCACACATTCTATTTCATAGATTTTTGTTCAGTTTTGTTTACATTTCTAGGTCATTTATCACATGTTTGCATACAACACTGTGTTTTCAAACACTTTGCATATCTTAGGTTTTGAATTAATAATCATCTTTCCTTTTAAATTTATTTGCATTAGACATCATATTTAGACATATTACATCCCTATTTACATTAATATTGAGTGTAGACATTGCCCATTTTGGTCTATCTCTCTCCTTTTAGGTGAAAAACCCTAGAAGTGTTAGGGAGTTTAGTGTGCCAAAATATTTGTCCACAAAATACAAGGTTCCTTCTCTCATTTTATCCTAACAAGAAATATAAGCATCCAAGCATTAAATTATTCAAGGGCATTCAAGAGCAATTCATCAAGCATTTGGAGCCATCATCGAGATTCAAGCACCATATCAAAGACCTTGCATCATGTGTGTTGTGCTAACATTTGTGATGGAGGGTTTTGACTAAAGAAAAAAATTCAAGTCCATATCTATCAAGCCTTTCTTTGATTCAAGATCCATATCCATTGCAACTGTTTCACACAAGTTTGCAGACTTTATAACAAGGGTTTGGTGAGTTGTAGCATTACATGTTGTTCATTCATCATTTTCCTTCATTATTTCATTTCATTTCAAGGTTTAATTACCAACAAGGGATTTGACCAAGGTAAACCCCCATTCACTAACAATCAACAAGTTTTTCCCCTCTTGCATGTTTGTGATTGCAAATTTAGGTTGAATACTTGAAGATCATTTGAAGTGCAAAGTTACAAAGTTGCAAAGTTGCATTGTAAAGTTGTCATCTTCACTGCAACTCACCTATAGGCTAGATCTCGAAGTTTCAAAACCTGAGATCAAAGAAGAAGGAAGTGCTAACATGAACCCTCAAGACCACATTCAAATATTCTAGAAATTCCAGATGGGACTAAGTCACCACCTAGGGCATCTTAGTCCTCCTAAGGATATTTTTCAGAAATTCTTCTAGATCTGGTTCTGACATCTAAAAATTTTGCATCTTTCCCAAAAAATAGCAATGGGACTAAGATAACAGTAAGGGAATATTTTTCCTCCATAGCATATTTTGATATCTTCTTTGCATTTTTGGAATCCTCATTACATTTTCAGACTTCCCAGGTACACATATCCTAACTCCCTGTTGCATAACTTCATCTTTTACATCCCTCATTTAGCTTGAATTACTAGGTTTTGTGAGTTGAATGCTCATTTGTATTTTCCAAGAAATTTCTTGGTGGTTAACCCCTAAAATATTAAAGAAACCCATCCTAGGTCCTCCCTGTTGAGAATTGACTCACCTATGAGGTTGATAGTCAATCCAATTAGGACTCCTAGGACATTATTGAATGATAGTGGGGGAAAGGTGATATTCCACACCATTTTCCTATTAATCATTTTGGTGAACTTGACCCTTTTTGAGCATTATTTTTTTTTATTTTGAGTTCATTAAAGTTATAGATCTAGGTTGTATTCATTCTTGCATTGCATCTTGCATTAGTGAAATTGCATATAGGGTTTCTCATATTTAGTGAAATCTCATCTAGGGTTTCTAATATTTGCATTAGTGAAAGTGCATATAGATTGTATTTTTTCTTTCTTGCATCTTTTCATTTCATTCAAAAACTGAAAAGTGCATTGTTCATCATCTTAATTGCATTTTTAAACATTCTTATTACTTTCCAAACTAAAAAAAATGTATTCAATTGCTTGTTATGAGTTACTTTTCCTTGCATTCATTGGCATAGTTTTCTATTTCTAAACATCAACATCCTAAATAGGAAATATGTGAACACTATAAACAATCTAGAATTTCTTGCTTTTCTAAGAAAAACCTCTACTAGGACTAAAACACCCTTCCTAGTGTCTTAGTCCCTCTTAGGGTTTTTGGCTCAGAACCCTCTCTCTATTGTTTGTTATTTTTTTTAGCCCCTGGAACTTCAGAATTTCACCAGTAGGACCAAGACACCCTTACTGGTTTCTTAGTCCCTATTGACTTTGAATTTTCATATTTTAGGATTTGACATTGCTTTTTTATGCTTCTGTTGGTTGCCTTCAATTTTTTGTTTCAATTTGCAGAATTCCTGTTTCTTTTGTTTCAAGTATATTCATTCAATCTTGCATCATGGATATATGTGCTTTGGAAAAATTTGGATTTCCTTGAAATCTTTGGTAGATGTGTCAAGTTGTGCCTTTGGTATTGACCCTAATGAAATTGAACTCACTCATGCTCACACAACTCCTAATGCATGTCCTCGTGATGTTAACATCATTGGAGAAGATGGTGACAACATGAATAAGTTCCTAAATGATTTCCTTAAAAACCTTGAAGATAATGCATCCTTTTACCCATCCACGAAACAACCAAATACCCCTACAAGACCACCTCTTGAGATTTTTGGTTACTTACATCCTGAAACAAAAATTGAACCTAAGTTCCCTACACTAGGTGAACCTAGATCCTCTAAATAAGCACTCAACCATTTTATGATAAAAAAGTAACAAACACTCTAATCAATTTAGAAGAAAAATATGGAAAAGGATTCACAATCTTGAGTAAACAAGGATGCGATACAACAAGTGAACACAACATTCATCAAGTCCTAGAGCAAATATCAACTAATGAAAATACAAAAGGGTTGGGATATCAAGATCCCCCTTGCAACATCAAACCTTCTAGAGAATAACTAAGGCTTCATAGCGATGGTAGGATAATCTCATATTCTACCCCCAATATGAGTGTCCTTCCTAAAGAACAACCACTAACACATGATACTGACAAAGGTAATAGGGTTACCTTAAATCCTCCTCCTCCAAGTTCAATTTGAAAAGTTGGTGAATCTAGTGAGTGTAAAAGACCTTACAAATTAAAAAAGCTACAGTCTCCTCATCCGCAACCTGAAAGTGAAAGAAAATTACAAATCCTTTTTAACCAAGGACTTATCCTATTACCACCTGAGAAAAATAGACTAATACTATATCCTACAGAAGCAAAATTTCCACTTTGTCGATACCACAAAACTCTTGGACATAGTACCGATGAGTGGAGCGTGCATTCAAGATCATATTGAGTAAACATCACTTTGAAAAAGATACTTGTTATCTAGTGATTAAATAGTATATCCTTCATTCTTTTTGTCATGTAATAGTTGTATAATACTCTATTCTCACTATTACATGATCCGTGCCATTACTAAGCTCAGCTCATTCTTGTCTTGCACTCAGTGGGGGAAAGCAATAGATAGCCTTGTACTAGTAAGGCATATGTCGTTGTCCCTTAAGCTCGTTATCTACCTTTTGCTTATATAGACTGAGATTGGGAGGTTGGTGACCTGCTTTGGGTTGACTCACATCTACTATACTAGTCTTTTTATTTTCCTCTTTTCCTTTCTTTTTTTTTGATTGTATGTGCGTAATGTGATCCCCCATGATGTTTTGTTTAATTTTCTCTCTCTCTCTCTCTATGTGAAATTCCTCTATTTTTACCTTCATTCTTCTATATTTTGTACAATTTTATCTTTTCATTTATCTTTTCTTTCCTTTCATTTTTTTGTCTCAAGTGTGTTTTCCTTTTAGGGATGATGCAAGGTGTCAAGACACCCTATGTCTCTTCCATGTTGACCCAAAATATTTTTCATTATCTTTTCTTTCCTTTCATTTTTTTTCTTGTGTATTCCTTTTGGGGATGATGCAAGGGATTGAGACACCCTATGTCTCTTCCATGTTGACCCAAAAGATTTTTTTTATTATATTTGCTTTCTTTCCATTTTGTCTTGTGTTTTCCTTTTGAGGATGACATAAGGCATCGAGACATCATATGTCTCTTCCATGTTGATCCAAAAGGTTTTTCTTTTCTTTTCACTCTCTTTGTGTCATTTTTCTAGTTCTATGTGTATTTGTGGAACGATGACAGTTCTGAGCTCTCTGATATCATTACAGCAAATACAGATACTGACCTCGAATCCATATATCCCTTATGTGTTTTTGGGGGGCAACCTCTCTTTCCCTTTTTCTTTTTCATGGTTTTGGCTACTTTAAATTAATTTCTCACAGCATGGTGTTAGCAATTTATTTAAAGTGGGAGCATACATTGGCATGATTTCACTTGTATTTGTTTTCATGTTCCTTGTGCGATTTTCTTTCTTTATGCGATGCATTTTTACTCTTGGTGGTGTCATTGGGTTTGATTTCCTTTCAGAGTGTGATATTTCATTGTCCTCTCTTGGAAAAATTAGGTAGAATGTTCCCCAGGATGAGACCTTGCACTTTTCTACTCTTGGAAACAAGATGAGACCCTTGCACTTGTCCTCTCTTGGAAACATTGGGTACAATGTTCCCCTAGGATGAGACCTTGTATTTATCCTCTCTTGGAGAAATTAAGCATGATTTCCCCTAATAATAAGACCTCTCATGAACTAAGAAAGATTTGTTCGAACATCCCTCTATCTTGTTACATTTTTCTTTTTATACACCTTATTAAAGTCATGGAGGTATGGCTTTGATATGGTCCTCTAGGGCTCACCTAGTGGGCACCTAGCTTCAATAGCCCTTGTGAGTGTGCATTTTTTTTTCCTTATCATAGTCATGGGGGTATGACTTTGATATGGACCTCTTGGGGCTCACCTAGTGGACAATTAGCTTCACTAGTCCTTGTGAGCATGCATTTTGTTTACATAGTGAATAGTTGAAACGTTCCACTTGTAAACCTTTTTTGGAAAAAAATCCTAGATCTGGTCCACAACACGTTGGATAGCCAATCTAAGCTTGATCCATAGCATTTTCTTTTTCCCTTTTTTTTTCTTTTTCTATCTTTGATGGTGTATACTAATGATCTAGTTTTGGCTTCATATATCATTAATAAGTGTGTTCCTTTGTGCCTATGCTTTTTTTTCATAGGATCTTGATCCTAGGGGCTTGGCCACCCTCTTGGTTATTGTCATCCTATCTTAAGTTAGCATTTGTACATTTGAACCTTTCTTGATTGTGCAGTTGGCTACTTTACTGTGAGTTTGACGCAAATTCACCCTATCACTAAAGTGAGGGCTAAATGTAGTGTAGCAAAATACATACCCTTGAATTTTCACACTTTTTTGGGCCCACCTTGCTTTGTTTATCCTTATTTATGTCTTAATTGGTCCTATTTTGCATCCAAAAGGCTAATAAATTATATCTTTTTATGACTAATCCTGAAAAACATCAAAGGATAAATGATAATTTAATGATTTTTTTTGAGTGTCCCTAATTCTTGGGTTGGAACTAAGACACCACATAGGGCATATTTTTCCCCCAAAGGTCTTGGGACTCTGATTTTGAGGCATCCTAAATAGCTCCCTTTTTAGAGTTTGTGTCCCGATTTTCATGCCTCAAGATTTAATTTCAAATTTTGGTGGGATTTAGCCTTCTTTAATTAATGAATTCATATGTCACCTTGGTGTGGTGTAATTTTGGGATAATAAGCATAGATAAGTATAAATACAAGGTCCCTTCTCTCATTTTCTCCTAACAAGCAATCTAAGCATCCAAGCATTCAAGTATTCAAGAGCATTCAAGAGTAATTCATCAAGCATTTAGAGCCATCATTAAGATTCAAGCATCATATAAAAGACTTCTTGCATCACGTGTGTTGTTGTGCTAACATTTGTGATCTAGGGTTTTGACTCAAGCAAGAAATTCAAGTCCATATCTATCAAGCCTTTCTTTGATTCAAGATCCATATCCATTGTATCCATTTCACACAAGTTTGCATACTTTAGCATTGCATGTTGTTCATTCATCATTTCCCTTCATTATTTCATTTTATTTCAAGGTTTAATTACCAACAAGGGGTTGGCCAAGGAAAACCCCCGTTCACTAACAATCAACAAGTTTTCCCCCTCTTGTGTGTTTGTGATTGTAGATTTAGGTTGAAGATTTTAAGATCATTTGAACTGAAAAGTTGCATTGCAAAGTTGTCATCTTCATGGAAACTCACCTATAGGCTAGATCTAGAAGTTTTAGAACCTAAGATTAGAGAAGAAGGAAGTGCAGACATGAACCCTCAGGACCACATTTAGAGATTCCAGAAATTCCATATGGGACTAAGTTGCCACCTAGGGCATCTTAGTCCTCCTGGAGATATTTTTTAGAAATTCTTCTAGATCTGATTCTGACATTTGAAGATTCTGCATCTGTCCCGAAAAACAACAGTAGGACTAAGACAATAGTAAGGGTGTCTTTGTCCTCCATAGCATATTTTGACAACTTCTTTTCATTTTCAGACTTCCCAAGTACATATATCCTAACTCCCCGTTGCATAATTTCATCTTTTGAATGCTTGCATTACTAGGTTTTATTAGTTGAATGCTTATTTGTCTTTTCCAAGCATTTGCTTGGCGGTGAACCCCTAAAAGCTTAAATAACCCCTTCCTAGGTCCTCCTTGTTGAGAATTGACTCACCTTGTGAGGTTGATAGTCAATCCAATTGGGACTCCTAGGACATTATTGAATGATAGTGGGAGAAAACTGATATTCCACACTAGGACTATTAATCAAATATTTTAGGGGGCTTGGACACCAAAGGCTATGCTATTTTTTTTTATAAAAGTAGGAGTACTTCATGTGGTCCTCCTATCTGAACCCCTTAATCTCCACCATTTTCAAAAAAAAGGTTTATAAAGTAGATTCAGAGTACTATGACTCTTGTTCTTGTTGCATCTTCAAATTATGAGCATAAATATCTTCAATTTCTCAACCAAGATCATTTTTTTCTTATTTCAAAAAAAATTGGCCACTTAAGTCCCCCTTTGGTCCCCCATTTCCATACACATACTCAAGAGCTCACATTAGGATGTGTAGATGAGTATATAGAGGACTGGATATAATATCTCACTCCTTCCTTGAGATGATCTTCAAGATTTAATAGAATCTATTCAATAGACATAGGCCACCAAATTTTTGTTGTGCATATCCATCCACCACCTGAATAGTTCATCTAAGAGATTACAAAAAATAGCTATCATATTAAATATTTTTAATTTTGTTTCTCCTTGAACTATTGCAAACATTTTGGAGAACTTTGAGAAGAGAGGAGTGATAGGTTCATCTTCTTTTGTAAATCTCCCTCACCACATTTTCTAGTGTTTTGTAATATGAATCAGATAATTGTTGCAACGCTTCAACTTGATGCAAAATTGTTAGTTGCATTGATCTCTTTCTTGCTACATGTGAGTGTTTACATATTAGGAGAAGAATAATTAAGTGCACTTGGTTACATAGTATCATATATTTATTGTTATCACATAGTTGTTGTTTTAATGGCTAAATTTGATTCTATAACCCAATAAGGCATTGATTTTGAGAAGATTGATGCTCCACATTCTTAAAAGAACAAATCATTCACCCCTGGTTTAGGAATTAGTTTTAGTATTTATGTAGTTGATGATCCAATAGTATTAAAAAGGATATATTATTGTCAACGTTTTCATATAAGTCATTTGTGAATCATATCCTTGCATCCACATCTTACATTTCATGCAATGATACCCATATCAACTATATTGGAGATCTTTTGTGTAGTTGGTTTTCCTTTAGCTTAATGACAAATTTTGGGCTTAAACCTATCTTGGATATGGTTGCAAACTTTATACCTCATAACATCTTTTCAGTATTTCACTTCTACTTAGGAAACATCTATGAACAACCCCTTTGGACTAGTTAAACATGAAGTGTAGGAAATCTTAAATTCACTCTCACTGTTATCCTTGAATCCCCTATAATGCATTAATACACCCTTATTTTACCCTCATGAATGAAAACACTTCTAGCCTTAAAGGTAAAGCTAAGCTCTAGGATTGTAGGACAATACTTTTGGGACCTAATAGAGGGAATGTCTTTGGCATACTTAAGGTAGTGTTTCAATAACACATACCTTACACTTAATATAATTTTTTCATAATTCATTCATCAATTTGGTTGTTGCATATTGTCTCCATTATGTCCATTCAAATATATCTTGTGACTAATCATAACATGCATTATAAGTGATTGGATAATTGCAACTTCCTCTTACAATGCCCTTACATGTACTAGTAATGATATTTTTTATGTAGGAGACCCAACTTTTAAAGAACATACCTTTTGACTCGAAATGTTGCTCGAACTTGTTTTCTTTTTATATTGGAAATATCAAAGAGATCCATGTTGTTGTAACTAACTTGCTCTAGCTAAGGCTCATTTCAATATTTTTTGGGCTTAAAATTGACATCTAGAAACTTGATTTTTTTATTTTTTATTTTGTTTGGTTCTATAGATAAAAAATATATATTTTCTTTGTTCTTAACATTAGAATTCAATGTTGATATACCTATATTAACAGTGCCTCCACTAAAATTTACAAATCACTACAGCTGCCTTTTAACTATTGAACCATTTCAAACTAATAATCAATCTTTATCATTGCAATATATTTCTAAATGTAATTGATAATACTCAATTAAAAATATTAATAAATACTAATTAAAATAATTAATATCTTTTCCACTAAATAATCCTGAAAACAATACAATACCGGAGACATATAATATACATAAAAATACAAACTAGAGTGATGATCCAGGCCAAAAATCTCCCAAACCTCTCCTTAGATCTGATTCCTTGTTTGAATTGTATCATCCCATGACAGGGACTGGTAATGATGTTGTTCATCCCACATTTGCAAAGCTATTGAAAAACTAGTTTACTCGACCTAATAATTTCTTCCAGAGTTGATTACAGTTACCAAAGTCCGAGTCATCAGAATTATATATATTAGTTCATTGAATCGAAAATGAGTGCATCCATGGGACAAATTAATGTCGTGTAATAGAATTTACACCAAGGATGATAATTTGATATGTGATTTTTAAGTAGAGGCTTCTGCAATGAAAACACAAGGATGGTGTACATTTTTTGGGGAAGTTATGTTTATTTTGACATTCTCCTCCCTCATATATATTATAAAAGAAATAAAGAAATGTAACAGATATGCAAATTGATGTGACAACTTAATTGAAAAATAAGCACCTCCAGAAAGATAACTTTTTTATAAATATTATTAATAAATAATATATATATACTAGTTTTAACCAGACTAGACACGTCATGATTGCTCATAATATTCCAAGTTCGTGAATAGACTAATTGACATGCATCTCTCAAACTTCAGAGAGAGGGCTCACTTTCGCGGGACCTTCAATATCTGACTAAGAGCGAGGGCTCACTTTCGTGGTACCTTCAATTTCTGACTATGCCGTTTCACAATAAGATTTTTGTGAATGAGCACATGCACGTCCCGTATGTGAAGTGGAAGGATAACTTGTTAAATCGACGGTTCAGTTGCATCAAAAAGGGATGCAAAACGACTAAATTATTCTGAATCGTTTGTTTTGGTTGCTACCAAATTTCCTTTATCGTGGAATCTGCCGTTTTTCCGAGGAAGTGTCTTAATTTAATAACTTTAATCAATCTAATGTCCTTCGTGGAAATTGCGTTACACGACCGAAACTGCGTGGAATAGAAGGCCAAAAAATGCCAAAGACTAGTGAAATGTGTTCTCTTTTTCATGGATCGCAACAAAGTCCAGGCATTCTGGCGTGTACTCATTCACAGAAATCTTATTTTGAAACGGAATAGTCAGAAATTGAAGGTACCACGAAAGAGAGCCCTCGCTCTGAAGTTTGAGGGATGCAATGTCAATTAGTCTATTCACGATCTTATAATATTATGAGCCACCATGGCGTGTCTATTCTGGTTGAAAAAATCGCCTCTCAAATTATCATCCTTTTGCAAATTGTGTTACACGACAGAAATTGCGTGGAATAGCAGGCCAAAAAATGCCAAAGAGTACGTGAAACGTGCTCTCGTTTCAATACAAAGTCCAGTAATTCTTAGTCTGTTCGTGGAATTTTATGAGACTATAAATGATTTTTATCAGTTTTATATCAGATTATTCAATAATTGCTATTTAAGGTTTCTCAATGTGACGACAGAAATCTTCTCCTGACCTTTTCGTACCATGTGTATTTAAAAGCTAATTAGAAAAAAGTTGAAGTTTTCTTTTTACTTTTCTTACAGCCGTGCTTTCTAACGTTTATAAGATGCATGTTGATTTGTCTATTCACAAACTTGTAATATTATGAGCCATCATCAATCTTCACATGGTATGGTGAATAATAGTTTTTGTCAATGTCAAAGAGCGTTTTTGATTTATGATTTTGAATCTTAGTCTTGTAATTCTTGATAGTGTTTGTGTGTTTAAGGTTTTCTACCAAGCAATTTTTATTCTTTGTGATTTACTTTGTAAAATATAAAAATTAAAAATTAAAAAAATTTCTATGGCATTTTATTTAGCTTAAACTTTCTAATTATGAGATTTTCATTCTTAGTGCAAATTATGTTACTTCATGTAAATTATATGTAGTAGATAAAAAAAAAGACCCAATGAGTATGAAAAGTAAAATGAATTGGGTCAACTTTGAAAAAAATATGAGTATTAGGTGGTTTACTTCCACATTGTTGCCTTTAGATATAATGAAAGCTTTTACTAGCTTATAGTATTTAACATACATGTTTCTTCAAAGTAAATTTAAAAAAAATATTGATTGGAAACTCTTCATGCATATCATATTATTAATTCATCTTTAAATATTTATATATGTTTTATAATTAAAGAAGATGGTTGATGGGCACACACATCTCAAATCACGACACATCCTCAAAACACATTACAAAAGTAAAGTCTATGAATGTGCAAAAATAATGAGAGCGGAGAGGAAAATTTCTAGAGAGACCATAACTCATCAAACTAGATTTTTTTCCAAACCCTAATGGTGCCTCCCTACAACCGATTGTTAGAACTAATTTTCATTTGTCAAAGAAGAGAAAAGATTTGGAAAAAACCCCCATATGTAAAAGATTTGGAAAAGATTTGTAGAAAGATGCCAAAGCAAAGGATTAGACATAAATTAAAACTCAACCCTATTCTCTGCTTATTAACATGGTTGATAATGAAACAATAGTTAATCAATCTTCCTACAATGTTATTTACTAATACCCACCATGTGTTGTAGTGACTTATAATAACCAACCTCCCTCACCATGTAACTCACCTTCTATCCCATTCTCTTCCTCACACCACCCTTCCTCTCTTCTAGACCCCAAATACTTCAAATATGCACTACTCAAACCTAATAACAAAGTTCCTAAAATGAAAAAAAGAAGAAGAAAGATCTACAACTACCTTTACTAAGTAATGCTCCTTCAATCCCAACCATGCCCCTCCTCTTCGCAATTCCAAGCTATCTTGATCCCACTTCTCTTTGTCAAAAAGGCTTAACCATAAAAATTTCATGTAAAATCATCCCTATGCCAAAGTAAAAGAGTAAATTTAACTATAGATGGAAGAGGACACTCTTCTTGATCACTCTCAATGAAGTGCTACATGAAATTTTAGAATATTTAGGGATTGCCACTCCCTTCTTAGAAGATTCAAGTTGAGAACTCTATCTAGATTAATAATCCTGATGTCCTTGTGCCACAAGAAATAAAAGTGAATGATATTAAACTGAAAGACACTCTTTCTCTTATTTAGAAAGAGGCTCTTTTTTTCCACACCAATCATACTAATGGTGAAGCTGGTGTTGTTTTAGGCCTTGTTGTTTAACTAGCCAAACATGTGAGTATTAGGTCTAATCCTAACAATTGTTGCATTCAAGTCAGTATTATTTTTCAAGATATCATCTTTGGATTTTAATCCATTTATACCCCCAATTACTCCCCTACTATAAATTTTATTTATAAATGGTTATGCCTTTAACTCCACATGGTTGAACGGTTTTCTAGAGGATAATTTAATATGGTTGAAAATTCCTCTATCATAATTAAGATAGACTTATCAAAAATAAATTTGATGCTTGAACCTTATCCAAAAACTCTCTTGGTGTCTATGACTGCCACAAATAATGTTGGACTACAAAAAAAACATTCGAGTAAGTGCACAAATATGGGGGACTAGAAAGGGGTCTTAGCGGACACCTTTTTTAGTAGGAAATATTATTGGATGAGAAATTGAAGATAGTTACACTCAAAATTTTAAGATGCAACAAAAACAAGAGTTGTAGTTATTCGAATCTACTTTCTAAACTACTTTTTTTAAATGGTAGAGATTAAGGGGTTCAAAAAGTGGGGCCACACAAATTGGTCCTTTGTTTTTTAGAAAAAAACATAACATGGCATCACGGGTGTGGCCCCTAAAATGTTAACTTTTTTAGTATTTCAAAATCGCCGATGAGAAATTAGCTAACACCTTGTAGTTTATGCGCATTTTTTCGCTAATTTTTTAATGAATATATGATTTTTTACTAATTTTCAAAGTGGACACATCCTGAAAAATAGAAAATTGAGCATGCTTCCCCCTAATTTTTAAAATGTGTGTAGAATGGAGTCTAGCTTCACAAAATGTAATTTATTTCAAATTTTGATGAATAGTTAAAATCACGATGAAAAATACCGCATTGGCTTTTGACAAAAGTAGATAATCTAATCAAAGAAATTAAAGATGAAAACCTTAACATGCTCAAAATGTGAAAAAATTGCATGGTTGAATGGCTAAGAGAGATTAACATTATGGTATTTTATTTAGCTAATGTTTAAACACTTGCAAACCTAATGGGAAGCACACTTAAGATTATAACATTTTTGTTACTATTTGTGAGTACCTTTTAAAATCACTGCCAAAATGCCCAACTTCAAACAAGGGTTGGTACTTGCAAATCCTTCAAGAAAACTCTTATGAAATACATTGTGAATAATTCTAAATACAAAACATGACAAGGGAAAATCAAAAAGCATATGAAAGTAATAACATGTTACCTATTCCATAGTGGATTGGTGTCAAATGTGCAAATTGACCCTTTTTCAATCCTTGCTAAGAAGCCAAGATGATGCAAAATGCAATAGGATGATAGAGCAATATTATTTCTCAATTCAAAGAGAGTAACCTTGCATGAGGGTTCATGGGTGAGATATGGAGGATTAAGCTTCTATTTTATAGATTTTCTTGATGAGAGATTGGCCAATGAGATGAGGCCACTTGTCAAACTCTGATTGGTTGAGGAGTGAGCACATTTTGGTCAATGTGCCAAGAATTTAAAATTGTTGAGTGGGGGACATGTAAGACTTTCAAAATTTTAAATTCTGAGTGGGGAACATGTCAGAATTTAAAATTCTAAAAATGCATGGGTGGAGGATATGTCAGAATTTTAAATTCTGAGTGGGGGACATGTCAGAATTTAAAATTCTAAAAATGCATGGGTGGAGAATATGTCAGAATTTTAAATCCTGAGTGGGGAACATTTCAGAATTTAAAATTCTGAAAATGCATGGGTGGAGGATATGTCACAATTTAAAATTTTGAATGGGGGACATGTCAGAATTTAAAATTCTAAAAATGCATGAGTGGAGGATATTCTTCCAAGATGCCATGTTGAAAGAAAATAGGGATTTTAATAAATCAATAAATTGATTTATTTGTGCAAGTGGATGATTAGGTTAATTTAATCAGGATTAAATTAGCCTAATGATGATTAGGATGTTTTGACTTATTTGATTTAAATACTTGATTTATTTAAATCAAAAAAGGATGGAAAATGCATTTGGATTTAATTAGATGGATGTTTGATTTATTTGATTAAAAGGTTGATGATAATGTTTATTTAATTTTGAATGAATGACCTTAGGAGATGATATTACCTGATGAATTTAATTGATGAATGAATGTGATGCATAATGTCATTTTGACATGTCTACACTATTTACCAAAACACGTCCTTGGACATTGACAAGTCACTCAAAACCTTTGGGTTGGAATCCAAAGGCTTGGAAATTTCTAAATCAATAAATAACACAAAAATATTATAATGCATTCATGTTATGTTTAGATTTTTATATTTATCCCCCTCACATTATCTTTGTCTCCCACTCTTTATCAATCTTTCCCTCTATCCATCCCTATGGTATCTCCCCCCCTCTTTAGGTCTCTCCCTCTCTACCTACTCCCTCTCTCCCTACCCCTCTCTTTATTTGTCTCACTTTGTATCTTCTATCTATCACTCTCCTCCCTCTCTAGGTAATTAAACTTTTTTCCAATTGAATGTATAGATTTTAGAATGGAGGTTATAAGGTTTAGGGCTGAGAGTATAGAGTTTAGCATTGTGGGTAGTTTAGGGTTGAGGGTATAAGGTTTATGGTTGAGGAAGTGTAGGGTTGATGGTTTAGTATATATGATTTAGGGCCTAGATTTGAGTGATAATGTTTATGGTTTAGGGTATAGGGTTGAGTGTATAGGGTATAGAATTTAGGGTATTGGTTATAGGGTCAAGGGTATAGGGTTTATGATCCAAAGGGTATAATGCATAGGTTTGAGAGTGTAGGGTTAAGGGTTGAGGTTATGGGTTTATAGTTGAGGGTATAAGGTATAGGGTATAGGGTTGAGGGTATAGGGTTGAGAGTATTTGCTATAGCGTCAAGGGTATAGGGCTTACAAGTTAGGGTATATAGTATAGGGTCAAGGGTATACAATACAAAATTTAGGGTTGAGAATTTAGCATATAGGCTTTAGGGCCTAGGGTTGAGAGATGGTGTTTAGGGTTGAGGGTATAGGGTTGAGAGTATATGGTTTACAATGGAGGGTATAAGGTTGAGGATGTATATAAGGACATATATGTGCATTATGTGTTAGGGAATTTTATCTTACATATAGTAATCAAGGGATTATCTATCATTTGAGTCTTTAGTGAATAGATATCAACAAATAGGATTAATTTTTAATTCAATTGAGCCTAATATTTTGTGTAGTGTTCACAATATTCCAACATAGCTAGTAAGGTTATTCATTTGAATCCAACCCAATTAGTTTCCATCTTTATTTGTTCTTCCTTATTACATATTAATGTTGTGATGAAGATATTTGAGGTAACTAGACCACATTTGGTGTTGATATTTCTAAAAAAATTCTTATATTTATATAAATTTAATAGGCTTATGATCTATGTGAATAAAAATTTCTTTCCTGAAGATATATTAATTCCATGTTATTTGCAAGCTTGAACTATTTATATAACTCCTTGTCATACATGGGGTACCCATAGATAGCATTAGATAAAAATATCACTACATGTTAGGAAAATAGATAACCAAATTGAGGACCAAAAGTACTCCAAGTGCATATTTGGAGGCCTCAACCTCAATTTAAAATGACTAGGGTACCAATTTGGAAAATCCATTTTGATTTGAAGGTATTATTTCACACATTTGATGACATAGTGGAAACTTGGTGGTACACAATCTATAATAAAAAATTGGACCCCTTAAGTTGATTGAAGAGGCCATTAATTCAAGGAGTTGGATGCTTCTATTCACCCAAGTTGTCTTTAATATGTGACATTTCTATTCGCCCAACTATTCTAACTACCTAAATTTACCCTTAGCTCACTCATCCCATGGATTGTTGTTGTGGGTGTAGTGCTCTTTATAGGTCTAATCTCTTTAAAAACGGTAGATATTTGTAATAACAAAAAAAGTATCCTTTTTCCCTTATTTGGTTTGGGAATAACTATCATTGAATTAACCTAATGGTGTCTTGGAATAGTGTTGTAGTGTGTTGTACACATTCACATAATTCTAGGGCCCGTATTTTTTTGAAACATACCTTAATGTGTCCTTTGCAAGAGTGTTGTATAGTGTTGTAACACACTTTCACACTTTTCTAGGGTTTATTTAATGAATTAAGCCTAATGAGCCCCTTTAATGAAATATACTTAATGTGTACCTTATTTATATAGGGTCCTTTTAATTAATTGTGGTTGATTGGAGTTAATTAACCCCTTTAATTCAAATTTAAACCTTATTTATGACACCTCTTAAAGATCTATCTTGACACCCACAATTAAAATTACAAACATCCCAAAGCATGTTAGAGCCAACCAAAGTGATCTACACCATGATCTCCACATCAAGATACAATATTTACATCAATGACAACACTATAGTGTATAATAGTTGATAAATAGGAAAATTGGATACTTTTTAGGGTATCACACTTTTTCCTTTCAATCATTCACTAATGTCCTAGGAGTCCCAATTGGATTGACTAACAACCTCACAAGGTGGGTCCATTCACAATTAGGACCAACCTAGGAGGGGTTTTTTTAAGTTCTAAGGGGTTCACCACCAAGCAAATGCTTGGAAAGGAAAATGTTGGAAAACACAGTGTGATATGCAAAATAACCTATAACTAGAAATGTAAGCAAAATGAAAAATGTAAATGATGAAATTATGCAATAGGGGGATAGTATGTATGTACTTGGAAATCTTGAGATGCTGTGAGGATTCTGGAAATGTGAAGAAGCTTCCAGAATATGTTGTGGAGGACTAAGATGCCTAGAATGTTGTATTAGTCCCACAGCTATTTTTTGGGGAAAATACAGAGTCTTCAAATATTAGAACTAGATATTGAAAAATATTTTAAAAGAGGCCTAGGAGGACTAAGACTCCCAAGATGGTGTATTAGTCATGTTTTAAATTTCTGCAAACTCTAAACAAGATCCTAAGCTCTTAGGTTTGCACTTGTTTCCCTTTTGATTTCAGGTTCTAAAACTTCCAGATTCATCCTATAGGTGAGTTTCCATGAAAATGAAAACTTTTTAATGCAACTTTGCAACTTTTGTAACTTTTCACTCCAAGTGATCTTCAAGTCTTCAACCTAAATCTGCAATCACAAATATGCAAGATGGAAAAACTTATTGTCTATTAGTGAATGGGGGTTTTCCTTTGTCAAACCCCTTATTGGTAATTAAACCTTGAAATGAAATAGAAATAATGAAGGAAATGGTGAATGAACAACATGTAATGCTACAACTCACCAAACCCTTATAAAGTTTGCAAACTTGTGTGCAATGGTTGCAATGCATATGGATCTTGAATGCTTGAAAGATAGGACTTGAATTGCTTGGCTTGAATCAAAACCCTACATCACAAATATTAGCACAATAACACACATGATGCAAGAAAACTCTTTGATATTATGCTTGAATCTAAAAATGGCTCCAAATGCTTGATAGATCTGCTCTTAAATGCTATTGTAAACTCAATTTGATATTATGAATGCTCTCACAAAATACTTGGATTGAAATGAATGAATGAACATTTTATTTATAATTATCTATGCTTAATATCCCAAAATTATATCACACCAAGCCGACGTATGAATTCATTAAATAAAGGAGGTTAAATCCTGCTAGAATTTGAAATTAAATCTCAAAAATGACTCAAGGAGGACTAAGACACCCTAGGTGGCATCTTAATCCCAAGTCCTAAAAACTTGGGGCAGAGACACCAAAAAGGGGCCCAATCAACATATCTCAAAATTAGGGTCCTAAGAGCCTTGGGGGACAAAGATGCCCTAGGTGGCATTTTAGTCTCGACCCAAAAATTAGGGACACACCAATCGAGTCATTAAATTTTCATTTATGCATTGGAGAATGTCAAGATTAACCAGAAAAAGATGTAATTTATAAGGCTTGTTGACACAAAATAAGACCAATTAAGCCATAAAGAAGCATAAATAAAGTAAAGCAGGCCCAAACAAGTGTGAAAATGCAAGGGTGTGCATTTTACTACACTACATTTAGCTCCCACTTTAGTGAGATGATGGAATTGCTTCAAAATTACACTAAAGTAGCCAACTACGCAATCAAGAGGGATTCAAATATACCAATGCTAGTAAGATAGGACGACAACAATCAAGAGTGTGGTGAAGCCATAGGATCAAAATCCTATGGTAGACCAACATAGGCACAAAAGAATATGCTTGCAGATGATATATGAAGCCATACTCAAATTGCAAACATACACCATCAAAGCCAAGAAAAAGAAAGGAAAAAGAAAAAAGAAAAAAAAAAGGGAAACTACAATAGATCAGGCTTTGATTGGCCATCCAAGCATGGCGATGGACGGGTCTAGAAACATTCATCCAAAATGTTTACAAGTGGAACCGTTGTCCACTATGCAAAAAAAAGACATGCTCACAGGACTGAGTGAGCTAGGTGTCACTAGGTGAGCCCCGGTGAATCCATATCAGCATTAATACCCCCACTGAATATGATAGGTTGAAATGCATCTTCCACAGAGCTAGTGAAGCTAGTTGTTCACTGGGTGAGCCCTGGGGCCATATCAAATCCATACCTCCATGACTTTAATAAGGTACAAAGGGAGAAATGTACGCTCACAAGAGCTAGTGAAGCTAGGTGTTCACTAGGTGATCCCCTGGGGACCATATCAAAGCCAAACATCCATGACTTTAATAAGGTACAAAAGGAAAAATGGAAACAAGAAAAGGGAATGTTCAGGGATCTTGGTTCATGTGAGGTCTTACTCTTAGGGGACATCATCCCTAATGTCTCCAAGAGAGGACCATTCAAAGGATAAAAGATTCACCACTTAGGGGATGCAGTGTGTTGCATCACCACTAAGGGGAATATAATATGCTAAGATAAGTCACACTCTTGAAGGACATTACTCCCAATGTCACACAAAAAGGAAAGCATCATGAAATAAGAAAAATCATCAATGAACATGAAAGAGAAAAATGCAATCAAAATAATTCCAATCTATGCCCACACTTTAAAAGAAATTGCTAACACCATCTTTGTGTTAGTGCTTTAAAGTAACAAATGAGAATGCAAACAAGAAGAAAGACATGAGAGCTAACTTGGAAAACTGTGCCAAGTCATATGTTTCAAGTAAAGTTGTGTCATGCAAGAAAAAGAAAGGGGTTTCCCCCAAAATGAAAACATTAAACACATAAGGGATCTTTGGATTTGGGGTCACTATGTTCTTTGCTACAATGTTTATAGGAGAGCTCAGAACTATCATCATCCCCCAAATACATATAGAGGCTGGAAGAATGACACAAAGAGAGTGAAAATAAAGAAAAAGGAAGCCTTTTGGGTCAACATGGAAGAGACATAGGGTGTGTCAACACCTTGCATCAACCCCAAAAGGAAAACACAAGGCAAATGAAATGAAAAAGCTTTTGGGTCAACATGAAGGAGACATGAATGTCTCGATGCCTTGCATCATCCCCTAAAGGAAAAAATAAGAAATGAAAATGAAATGCAAGAGAAAAGATCAATAAAAATGGAAAAGTATACAAAATATAGAAGAATGAAGGTACAAATAGAGGAATGCACATATAGAGAGAGAAACATCATGGGGGATCACATTATGCACATGCAAGAAAACAAAAAGAAATTGCAAAAGACTAGTAAGGCATAGGCGAGTCAACCTAAAGTAAGTCACCCACCTCCCAATCCCAATCTATATATAAGTGGAGGGTAGATAATGAACCTAAGGGACAACAAAAAATACCATACTAGGACAAGGCCAACTACTTCTTCCCCCATTGAGTGCAAGACAAGAATGGGTTGAGGTAGGTGATGAGAAGGGGTCATGTAATAGTGAGAATAGAATGTACTTAAAATGAAATAATTTGGAATAATAGAAATTCTAGAAATTGAAACTGAAAACTGAAGGTAGCCAACAGAAACACAAAAAGAAATTTTAGAGCCTAACAACTAGGGAACAAATTCAATAGGGAATAAGACGCCAGGAAGGGCATCTTGGTCCTCCTAATGAGATTATGAAGTTCTATAGGTTGAAATAGACAACAAACAACAAAGAGAAATTTATGAAGCAAAAATCCTATGAGGGACTAAGATGCCAGGAAGGGTGTTTTAGTCCTAGCAGAGGTTTTTTGTAGAAAAACTGTGAATTCTGGAATGTTAACAATATTTGCAAATTTCCTGTGCAAGATATTGATCCTCAGAAATAGAAAAATGTACAAATAAGTGCAAGAAAAATTAACTAGGAACAAGCAATTGAATGCAATAAGAATGCAATGAAGATGAAAAACAATGCACTTTTCAATTTTTCAATGAAATGAAATGATGCAATGAAGTAACGATGCAACCTATATGCACTTTCACTAATGCAAATATAGGAAACCCTAAATTCAATTTCACTAATGCAAGATACAATGCAAGAATGAATGCAATCTAGATCTAGGACTTTAATGAACTCCAAATTTAAAAATGAATGCTCAAAAGAGATGGATTCACCAAAATGATGAATAGGAAAATTGGATACTTTTTAGGGTATCACACTTTTTCCATTCAATAATTCACTAATGTCCTAGGAGTCCCAATTGGATTGACTAACAACCTCACAAGGTAAGTCAATTCACAATTAGGAAGGATCTAGGAGGGGGTTCTTTAATTTCTAAGGGGTTCACCACGAAGCAAATGCTTGGAAAAATGTTGGAAAACATAGTGTGATATGCAAAATGACCTATAACTAGAAATGTAAGCAAAATGAAAAATGCAAATGATGAAATTATCCAATAGGGGGATAGTATGTATGTACCTGGGAAATCTAGAGATGATGTGAGGAATCCAAAAATGTGAAGAAGCAGCCAAAATATGTTGTGGAGGACTAAGATGCCTAG
>VDFB02347179.1:0-20278 GCA_007258455.2 Sequoia sempervirens
TGAATAAGACTTTGGAATTGAGTACATTAAAGGAAAAGAGAATACTATACCAAATGCTCTTAATAGAAGAATAAATCTGGTAGTTATAACCACAACAAGATCCAATCGAAGGCAACAAGTGACACAACACTTGCAAGGGGATGAGCACTATGAAAGAGTAAAGAAATCTCTAGAAGAGAATCCCTCAGACCATAAATTTTATGGGTATGAGATTGAATCAAATGGAATCCTAAGATATCAAAGGAGGATGTATATTCCAAATTCTAGAGATCTCAAGAAGTTGGTCTTGGAGAAATCCATAATGCACCTTATTCAAGACACCCCCGAGTTGTCAAGATGATCATAGAATTGAAATACTAGCATATTTTTCCAAAGCTCAAGAAGGATGTAGTTGAATATGTAGCCAAATTCTTGGAATGTTAGCAAGTTAAGGCTGAACATGTACATCCAGTAGGTCTTCTCTATCCTCATGACATACTTGAGTACAAGTGGTAGGTGATCGACATGAAATTTATACAAGGGTTAGCTTTGAGTAAAAACAAGCATGATATCATCTTGGTAGTAGTCAATAAATTGACTTAGGTGGCACATTTCATTCCACAAAACCTTAAGGATGTATCGTTGACCTTGGACAAGAAATTTTTCCAAGAGATCTTCCATTTGCATGGAGTTCCTTAGACTATCATATCTGACAAAGATACTCAAATGACATCTAGATTTTGGGCAATCTTGAATACAACTTTGGGAACTAAGTTAAATTTTAGTTTAGCATATCATCCTTAGACCAACGGTAAAATAGAGCGATTCAATCAATTCATAGAGGATCTCCTTCGAATGTATTGTATGGACCAAGAGTATAAATGGGAAGAGTACCTATCGTTGGTAGAATTTTCCTATAATAACTCTTTTCATGCATCCTAAGGTATGGGACCTTTCGAGGCTCTTTATGGGTGAAATTTTTTTACACCCATTAGTTGGGAAAGGTTGGAAGACAGGATCATAGTGGATCCTAAAATGCTAAAGGAGATGGAAGAGCAAATGAGACTCATCAAGGGTAGACTAAAGGAAGTGACAGACAGAAAGAAAATCTATACTGACAAGAATAGAACCTTCAAATAGTTTACAGAGGGGGATAAATTCTTTCTAATAGTCAAGCCACACAAAAGCTCTATTAGTTTTGGAAAATCTTCCAAGTTGGCTCTGAGCTATGTCAATCATGTTGATGTGTTGGAAGTGATTAAACTGGTTACATACCAACTTGCTCTACCACCTCGTCTAGCTCGACTCCATAATGTATTTCATGTTTCTTTTCTTAAGCCATACCATCCAAATGTAGCTCACATACTTGATTGGAATTCCTTATAGGTGTAGGATCCAGGAGTGGTGCTAGTGGATCCCATTAAAATTTTGGATAGATGCAACGTCAAGTTGTGAAATAGAGATATTTTTCAATATAAGGTCCAATGGGATCAATATTCTGAGAAAAATGCCACCTGGGAAGATGCAAAGGAGATAGAACGCTCCTTTCCTCATTTGATTTCTAGATAGAGTCTTAATGTTTCATTGAGATATTATTGCTCTAGCATTTTTGGATTTTCATGTTATGATACTTTGGCTTGAATAAAAATATGATTAAATGTTGAAATAGACATATATGATTCAATTTTGTCTGACAAGACATTGGGACGATGTCTCTTCCTAGTGTGGAAGGATTTCACATCTCAAATTTTGTTTACATTTAATAATGTTAAGTTATTTAAATATTTTTAGAAAAATGAAATTTATCAGTTTTGACTTGTGATAAATTTAAAATTTCAACGTCATTTGAAATGTTTATGCATGTAAACTTTATGATTGAATATGAAGGATGAATGTTATGAAGTAGAATGGAATCAGTTCATTTCGAGCATTGGTTAATGGTTACTCTTGAAAATCTACAAGTGCAAGTGTGTGAATGTAGGAATAGATTGAAGAATGAGAACATGGTTGAGGTAGGAGTATTTAGTCGGATGGCAATTGGTAAGCTTGTTGGAATCTAGATTGCACACACCATTGAAGAATCATAGTACTTTAATTTTAAATATGAATTTCATGTGAATGTCTTTCATTTTCTAAAAATACAAGGGAAGATGTGTCGATGATTAAATAAGTAAACTAACAGAAAATAAAATTTATTAGTTCATTTGGTTTAACTAATATATTTAATATTCATTTTTTCCTCTAAATTCAAAAAGAAAAGATGAATATATAAACATAAGCATGTATATAGATATATAAGTACAAGTAATTATGTGAGTTGGCTTAAGAATTATAAAATATATGATTTAAAATTGAAAGAACATGATGTTTCTTCCTCTATGTTATAAAGGATTTTAAGCATGTAAGAAAATATATACATATATACATATATATCTAAGTGTGTGTGTATATATATATAGAGAGAGAGAAAGAGAGATGAGCCATGATAGGCTATTCAACAATTGATTTTTTTCAAATTTGAAAAAAAAAGCAAGTAAATATGAAGTGGGCCACCCATAACCCCTACAAAATAAATATGTTTGGAAGATAGAAAAACAAGGAGGCTCATGAAGAGAAAAACGTGGGGAATTAAACACAATCCTAAAATGGAAAAAATGCAGATTTTTGGAAACAGGGGGAATCACACACACAAGTGAAGGAGGCTCAATAAAAAATCAAGGAGAGGAGATTTGGAAAGAAAAAGCAAGGGAGGTGGTTGAGGTTCCAATTTGAAAGGATAGAGGGTTGAATCATTAAGGAAAAAGCATTGAATCCATTGCTCCACCAATATGTCTGGTCGAATATTTAGCAAAAGTTTGAGGTATGAATTGTTGTTGATTTGGAACTTTTATTGAATTAATCAATGGTTGATTACTTTCCTCATACTTGCTTGTAAACCTTTGGGTTATTCATTCTATGCAAGAAAAATACAATCCACCCTTATGTTTCAACAGTCATTGTATTTCACTGTACTTTAGTAATGGTCGAGCTCGCTTTAGAGTCAGAATGCATCCTTGTTGCCCTTCTTTTGACAATGGCTTCTATCATTTTCCCTGTTGTTGTTTTAATGGGAACCCTTTTTTTTGTTCGTAGTCTCTATACCGACTACATCTTCCCAATCAATAATGAATATCTATCCCATACACCTCTAGTTGTGTAAAAACAATAAATGTTATGAATCAGATGTGGGTTCGATGAACGTGAACCCTCTTTTTTCTTTGTGGTTTTTATGCATTTGAAACCCAATTTCATTGTGATATGTTATTATTTCACTATTAGTGTGAACCCAATTCATTGTATTATGATTCCTTTCACTGTTAATATGAAACCAATTTGATTGTATTATGTTATTATTTCACTGTTAATGTGAAACTGATTCATTGTATTATGTTATCATTTCATTGTTAATGTGAAATTGATTCATTGTATTATGTTATCATTTCACTAGTGTTAATATGAACACATTATTATGATATGTTATCATTTTACTATTAATATGAAACCCAAATCATTGTGTTATGATTTGTTTCACTATTAAAATGAAGCGTGATTCATTGTGATTCCTTTCACTATTAATGTGAAACCTGAATCGTTATGATTCATTTCACTATTAATATGGAACCCGATTTCATTGTGATATGTTATCATTTCACGATTAATGTGAAACCTGATTTCATTGTGCTATGATATCATTTCACTATTAATAAGAAACCCAATTCATTGTATTGTGTTATCATTTCAGTGTTATTGTGAAGTCGACTCCATGTCGTTAAATGCCTTTCTCTCGAAGAGTTTGAAAACTCTTGATAGGCCTATTTGAATAAACACTCCAAAGGTCTCAAGGTTCTGAAACACTGCAAATGCAGTATTTTCTAGCCGTTATATGCTTGAGTATAGTGCTATTTATGACATTTTTCATATATTCAAAATATTACTATTCTACGAACTTCTCTCCAAAGGTGAATGAGTGTATTTCCTAAATAGATGAAATACACCTAGATTTTTCCAAATTATGATGGAATGCTCGTATATTGTCTCAGAGGGCTTCTTAGACAAATGGTTAATAATTAATTGATTTTCTCTCTGAAAGGATTAATAAAATTAATGGAAGAGATGAACGTTTTAAAAAGATTACAAGAATGATATAAATTCTTTGTGCAAACTTTTATGATAATCCTATCAGTACTTCTAGAAATCTTGTTATAAATTCTTTGTGCAAACCTTTATGATAATCCTATTAGTACTTCTAGAAATAGAGTAATACTTGTGGAATCCATAAAAATTCCTACTTGATTCAAGTTCTTTGTTTTGGGAAATGGTTTTATGGTAAAATATATTGCTTCTTTTCTGTACTTTACAAAAAAATGGAATTTGTAATGAACTTCCTACAAAGGAAATGAATTTCTATTCTTATTTTAAAATATTGTATACGCATACTTATTACTATAATGAAGTCCACATATGTATCTATACATAAACCAATTATGTATATACACATACATGTGATATACCTTCTTTAAATATTTTTTTTTTCCTTAATTGAATATTATAAGTTTCATTATGTGTAGGAAGAAGTAAGGAAATATTTGTAATATGTATGCTTCAATGCATGTGTTCTTTAATCTCTATGCTTCAATGCATATTTTGAAGCTTTCGAAGATGCAGTTCGCATTGTGTTGTGGTTATTTTTCATCGCTAGATGGATGAAATTTTCATCGATTTTCCAACGAACACTGTTCCATTTTATGTGGTGATGACCAACGATGTTGGGTCGTGGTTTCGACATTTAAAAGTTGGTCGAAAAATTGACAAAAAGCTAGCGACAAAATTTATATGAGTGTTTCGTCGGTATTTCGACAAACATTTGTCAAAATTTGGAGTCAAATACAGTAGTGACTATTAATATGAACACATTATTATGATATGTTATTATTTTACTATTAATATGAAACCCGAATCATTGTGTTATGATTTGTTTCACTGTTAAAGTGAAGCATGATTCATTGTGATTCCTTTCACTATTAATGTGAAACCCGAATCGTTATCATTCATTTCACTATTAATATGGAACCCAATTTCATTGTGATATGTTATCATTTCATGATTAATGTGAAACCTGATTTCATTGTGTTGTGATATCATTTCACTATTAATAAGAAACCCAATTCATTGTATTATGTTATCATTTCACTGTTACTGTGAAGCCAACTCCATGTCGTTAAATGTCTTTCTCTGGAAGAGTTTGAAAACTCTTGATAGGCCTATTTGACAAACACTCCAAAGGTCTCAAAGGTTAGAAACAACTTTGCCAAATGCATTGTAATGGCGAGTATAGTGCTATTTGTTTAGCATAGTTGAGCTATTTCTGCGGGCTTCTCAGGTGGAATGGTGCTGTTTTGTGGAATAGAATGTGTTTGGACACTTGAATTTATCCAAATTCATCGCTGGAATCTTGGCCCCATTAATCTTGCTATTATTTAATTAATGGCTTTAATTATAAGTCATAAAATTATTTAATCAATAATACCTTATCTCTTTAATCCTCCTTTCATCAAATGGATTAAATAAATATCACATTTATTTAATTCCTCATATGTACATCTTCCATCATTTTTTATCTTATCCTAATCCTTCTTCCTAATCTCATCATTAGGATTATTGCCACTGTCGCCTTGATTAGGAGGTGTCACATCCTCCAACTTTTGCAAGTTGGCCTCTAATCTCTCTTAGCCACCTAACCATCCTCTAATCCTTCACTAACTAGCCTAATCAATTTCTCAAGGAATTTTTAATTCATTTTATCCTTCCAAGGAATATTAAATTCCTTTTTCTCTGCCCCATGTGATCTTTGACTTGTCACATCAAGTCACATGTGAAATCTAACCCTCTTCTAATCTGTCACTAATCAGTCTAACTAAGTACTTACACAACCTTAATCATATGGTTAGTCCAACCTAATCCCCTTCCCATTTATGGCATGTGTCCTTAAGTCAACCTTATTAAAGACTTTCTCCTTTTTGGCAAGGCACTCCACTTCCCCATGTGAATTTTTAATTCACTTTTAATCCCCCAATGCACTCAAAAAGAATTTTTAATTCCTTCACTTTTTCCTACATGTCCTCTCTTTATTCTTTATTATTTCCCATCTCCCCATGAGGATATTTGAGGAATTTTTAATTCCTCACATGTCTTCTCACCCACATAGGGACAAGCACCTCCTTTATGAGGAGATCTTGTCCAATCCCAAGGTACTTTGTACCTCCCTCCATGTCATGTACCATCCTTCCACCTCATGTCCACTTCACCTTTTAGGGCTATATCACATGCCACATGTCAAGATGTGAGGGCTTGTGAGTTCTCAACTCACCTTAGCCCTACATCTTGATGTTTGGTGGCTCAATCTTGGCCATCCATCTCTTTTAGAATTCTCAAGGTATATAAATACCCTCTTTTCTCTTATTTTGGAAGAGATCATTTTGCTAGCTAAACTCTTGCAATTTTATTTCTCAATCTATACTTAGTCATTTTCATGCTTTTATCCATTTCCATCCATCCTCACATCCTCATCTAGTTTGCATATCTTGCCATCCAAGGAGCATACACATCAAAGATCGAAGGGCCAACCAAATGATCGATTCGACACAAGGTATAAAGTTTCATTTGTTATTTTTTATCTTGTGTTGATTCCAACTTAGGCTAATCTTGAGGTCAGCCAGGTTGTTTCAGTGTTTATTTACCTCTTTAGTTTGCTGCTCATTTTTAAGCATATATTGACCTATCCATTTACGGTCTGGGACACGATGAGTTAACCTTTCACGTTTGCTATTTTGGCATTTTGCGGAGTTAGTTCTGAAGTTAAGGCGGACTTGACTGGCGGTGGCCGGACTGACCTCTCTGGTGGGGACACGGTCTCTGGTGGTGGACCTAACCCTCACGGTGGCGGACTGACCCTCGTTGGCCGGACCCACAACACTGCTTGTAGGACTGACCTTAGAAGGTGAAATTTCAAGTTTTTACCAATTATTCTTTGATAAATTAGGCACATATTCTAATTAGAGGGGTCAACAAACCTTGTTTGACATGCTTGTGGAAGGCTATTTGACGTATCCAATCCCCTTGCGCCATTTGGTGATCCTGGGTGATGAGAAATTATAGCTTTCCAAGTCCTTTGAGTCACCCTATTTTCATTTTCTTAGTGGGGCTGGCAGGATTTCATCACCCCAAGGGGCCGATTCAATAACGGAGATATATAAAGGGGAGGAAGCGAAGTTGTATAATCCAACCCGTTGTAATTGGCGAGGAGATGTGAGGATAGTGAAAAGAAATTGGATTCGAGCCAACTGAATATCTACGCTAAGGTTCCCGACTCAGCGTAAGCATAGCGGGTTGGTGTTCGCAGTTTGGGCTCACGTCTGCGAGTGTATGTCGAGGGACTCCTTAGCAGCCATGTTCATCCTAGGTAGAAGACTTTGTTGGCCATACCCATTTTCTCTCTACTAATCTTAGGGTTGTGTTATGCGAATTGTCTTTTCGTGCAAAACCCGGTCATTTTCAATTTAGCCAAATCTTTTTATCAGTGTTTGCTATATCTTGGGTCCTTTGCCTTACTCATCCATCAAAAAATCAAGCTTAAACTTATCCTTTGGTGGACCTAACCTCATGCTATGGTGGACTTGACCACATGCTGTGGTGGACCTGACCTCATGCTGTGGCGGATTTACCCTAACATGCAACCGTATATGCCCCACCATTTGCACACTGTAAACCCATTTTCCTCCGTTCAAGCACCAATCTTCTTGATTTTCTGTGCTCTTTCCAACGACATATAACACTTCATACTTTTGAGCAACTTTTTCTCCAGTGGCGGACCTGACCTCATGTTGTGGCAGATTTGCCCTGACAGGCAACCGTATATGCCCTGCCATTTCCACATTGTTTATCTAATTGACTCCATTCAAAAATAGTTCTTCTTAGTTTTAAATTGCTCTTTCCAGCGACATATAACTTCGCAAATTTTGAGCAAATTTTTCTCCGGAGTAAAGCGGTTGACCTTAGGTGGCGGACTGACCCTCAGTTGGCCCGGACTGACCTTAGGTGGCGGACCCTCCGTTAGTGAACCCTGACCCTCGTTGGCGGATATTACTCCGTTGGCGGTTGACCTTCAGGTGGCGGACTTGACCAGATGGTGGACCTGACCCTCCGGTGGCGGACTTGACCTTCCGGTGGCAGACTTGACCCTCCGGTGGCGGACTTGACCTTCTGGTGGTGGACCTGACCCTCTGGTGGCGAACCTGACCTTATGCTATGGCGGACCTGACCTTCTGCTCTTTCTTCCCGGGGCCGCCATTTCCACACCGTTTATCCAATTGACTCCGTTCAAAGGCATTTCTTCTCATTTTTTCATGCTCTTTCTGATGATATATACCACTTCATACTTTTGAGAAGTTGGTCGAGGCACCTTTTTCTTCACCATCTGCCTCCTCGAGGGGGGTATACCCTACCATTCTCTCCGTTTACTCGTTCCGAGTAAACATTCATCCATTTAACACATCCGTTCATCATTCCAAACTCTCGTTCTATCATTTTGATCATCCATTTACTCATTCCGAGTAAACATCATCCATACAACACATCCGTTCATCATTCTGAACTCTCGTTCTATCATTCCGATCATCCGTTTACTCGTTCTGAGTAAACGTTCATCCATTCAACACATTTGTTCATCATTCCGAACTCTCATTCTATCATTCCAATCATTCGTTTACTCGTTCCGAGTAAACATTCATCCATTCAACACATCTGTTCATCATTCTAAACTCTCGTTCTATCATTCCGATCATCCGTTTACTCGTTCAGAGTAAACGTTCATCCATTCAACACATCCGTTCATCATTCTGAACTCTCATTCTATCATTCCGATCATCCATTTACTCATTCCGAGTAAACGTTCATCCATTCAACACATTCGTTCATCATTCTGAACTCTCGTTCTATCATTCTGATCATCTGTTTACTCGTTCCGAGTAAACATTCATCCATTCAACACATCCGTTCATCATTTTGAACTCTCGTTTTATCATTTCGATCATCCGTTTATAGGTTTAGGTGGCGTTCATCGATCAACATCCTTTCATCATTGAACTCCTGGTTTCCATAAATTCAGATCATCCGTTTTGCACCGTTCAGGAATTAAACGTTCATCCATTCAACACATCCGTTCATCATTATGAACTCTCGTTCTATCATTCCGATCATCCGTTTACTCGTTCCGAGTAAATGTTCATCCATTCAACACATCCTTTCATCATTCTGAACTCTCGTTCTATCATTTTTGATCATTCGTTTACTCGTTTCGAGTAAACATTCATCCATTTCACACCTCCTTTCCTCATTCTGAACTCCCGTTTAGTTGTTCTGATCATTCGTTTACTCGTTCCGAGTAAACATTCATCCATTTCACCCCTCCTTTCCTCATTCTGAACTCTCGTTCTATCATTCCGATCATTTGTTTACTCGTTCCGAGTAAACATTCATCCATTTCACACCTCCTTTCCTCATTCTGAACTCCCGTTCAGTCGTTCCGATCATTCGTTTACTCGTTTCGAGTAAACATTCATCCATTTCACCCCTCCTTTCCTCACTCTGAACTCTCATTCTCTTATTCCAATTATTTGTTTACTCGTTCCGAGTAAACATTCATCCATTTCACACCTCCTTTCATCATTTTGAACCCTCGTTCTATCGTTTTGATCATTCGTTTACTCGTTCAGAGTAATCATTCATCCGTCCCGATCAACCGTTTGCTCATTTTGAGTATTTTTTCATCCATTTCTATCATCCATTTCTTGAATCAAATCATCGTTTTCCCCACCCAAATCCCCTGAACTTCGTCTCGGGTTATTATCCAAATTGACCGAACTGTCTGATCTGATCGTCATCATTAACATCCTCTTAGGATTGTCATCCATCCTAAGTTAATCATCATCGTCGGCCCAATCAATCCATTTTCAATCTCAAAGTGGATTTGGTGCTGCAATCATCCATTCATCCTTTAATCTGATCAATCAGTAGCCTATGTCACCTAGGGTAATCTTTGAACGGGGTTCACAGTCCCTTTCGTCATCCTATCCAATCCATCATTCGATCTTTCAATCAATCAATCCAATCCAATCGCATCCCTATCCAATCACCTTCAACCCAATCAATCTACTTCCATCTAAAATTAGATTTGGTGTCATAATCATCCTTTGATAATCCAATCCAATTGTCGGGAATCAATCCATCAAATCATCCAATCATCCTATTATGAGCTTTTTAATCAATCCGATCTGGTATTATTGAATTTGGGCTTTTAGTCCATTTCCATCAAAATCTTTATCCATCATCTTTATCCTTTCATCATCCTTGAATTCTTATCCTTTGCTCCATCAATGAGTGGTCAAGGAAACCCTAATTATGTCAACAATGATAATGCCGAAAGTCTTGTTGATCAAGAGAGGTATCGACGCAGATCTTCCCTTGACACTATCATTTGCTAGTAAGCTTTTCTCCACCCATTCCAAAGCCAAAAACACCACCCCATCATCCCATCATATCTTCCACTATCCACCCTTATACTACAAGATATCCACCATATCCATCCACTATCCTTCCATCCCATCCATCCACCCTCCATCCCTATCCACCCCCTATCTTGTCCACATCCACATCCTCTTATCTCAATCATTCATCCACATGTACCCACTACCCTAATATTCCATACCAATCCGCTCAGCCTAATCCTACATTAACACCTTCCTATCCTAGTCAAACACACCCATCAACTTACCCTAATCCAACATCCGCATCTCCCTATATTAATCCAACACCTACATCTTCCCATCTTAATCCACCATCCTAATACCTTTATTACAACACGCCACCCATATCTTCTACCAACGATCCACCATCCATGTCATCCTATCCTAATTCCCCATGCCCATATCCTTACCTTAATCCTCCATCCAGTCTTAATCTTCCATCTAATCCTAGTCCACTAATCCACAAACCTTCATCCACTCCCACCTCATTATCTCAACCTAAGCATTATTCAAGTTTCTCCAAGGACTTATAATAACAAAACATCCCCACTCCACATTTGCAGTGGTGGAACCATGCCATCCCAACCCATCATCCATGAGTGCGTTAGTGGCGAAACCCTTCTCCATCAACACCTATCATTGATGATACCATCCACATCCCTCTGAATCGCGAGTCCCCATCTCCCACCACCATCATCCCTGCAGATCCAGCGGGTCCCCATCTCCTACCATCATCCTACCAACTCCATTGAACTTACCACCCCTACTTGAGCCCGTCCGAACCTATCAATGGCTTACCCAAATCCAATCCACTTCTTCCACTTTCCCTAGTGTTATCCATTCCACTAGGAACATTTTGAGATCCTCCATCCTTCCATCTTCCCACTTGAAGGAGTCCCCCACTTGACTCCATTATCCCATGCCTCCCGCTGCGATGAGCCAGCCATGCCAGAACTGATCCAAACATGCCAACATATCCCTCTTCCGGATCAAGATCACCACCATCCCATCCCTAGTCTACCCGCCGCGATCACGGTCCCCATCCATTTCCATCCCATGATCCCTTGACATTCAAGGGTCCTACAGCTCCATCTCGTCTCTCCATTGCATGGGCACACTTTTACCACAAATCCAAATCCTATCATATCCCCTAATCCCTCTCCTGATACCACACATCCAAATGCTACTACCCCATCATCTCCCTCTTATGATCCCCCATCATCACCTAAAACTACTATCCCCACATTGCTTGCATATTCCCTTGGTACTCTCACATTTTTCCATGGTGGCCTCCTTAGGAAAGAAAAATATAGTGTATATACCACCCATCATCCCCCACCTAATAATAGACTACATCATGTTTCGAATAACAAAAATCCTATCATGGATCGAATGCTCAAGAACATGAACTATCAAGGGAAAGGTCTAGGCCTTCACGAGCAAGGTATTTTAGAGCCCATCCAAGTCAAAGAACAAATCTACATGCAAGGTCTTGGATCTATTCCCCAAGATTCACAATCTAAGCACGTTGGTCCAACCTCTAGACGTCCTCAATGAGCCTTTTCCAAAATGTGGCTCTTCCCCATCGCTCCACCAAATCATATCGCGCCATCCCTCACTCCCTCGTATCACCTCAAAACAACCATCCATATTCCTCCTTCACTCCCGCATCCATCTTGGGTCCTTACATCCCTCCATCCACCATATCCCATCCTTCATCTACTCCATCCATCTTCGGTTCTTATGTTCCTCCACCCACTCCATTTACTTTGGGTCCGTATATCCCAAAATCACCTCCTCCATCTCATCCTTTTATCCATCCAATGCCTATCCATGTCATCCATCATAAACATCCTAATCGGGATCAACAAAGGCACATACCTACACATTCTCCATCTACACGTAATCCTCATAATCCTACCTCCCTCACTCCACATCATCCATCTTCTCACACCCATCCCATTGCTAGTACGAGCACTTTGGATGCCAAAGGAAAAATGCATCAATCTAAACACCCACATGAATCTAAAGCTTCCCATGTCCTCTCTAAAAAACATGGTAAAGAAAAACAAAATCCAAAATCAAAATCAAATCTATAGCTCGCAAAGAGCCACCAAAGAAAAGATCAAAACTGTGTGGATCCCAAAGAAAAAAGACGCAATGCCATTAAATGACAAATCTGTAAGAACATCCAAAGTTGCTCATCCAAAAGCTAATCCTTTTCATCCACCCTCTCCTACATCTATTTTGGGTCCCTATGTCCCAAAATACACTATTTTGTCTCCTCCATTATCCCCGCATTCTCCATCCATTAATCCTTTTATCTTTTCACATCCACCACCACATGTGCCAATGTTGGTCCTAAACACATCTCCCCATCACATATCCACCCCATCATTTCATCCATACACTTTCCAACATCCCACCCATTATCCCATGTATCTCTCCCATCAAATCCCTCTAATTCATCCTTTTGCATAATCCATTTATCCTCATAAGGTTGTACCAACATCCAACAGTCGGTTCGAACATGAGCTCTTAATACCTGATATAGAACTTGATGCTTGAGTCCTTCATCCATATCCTTATCACATGTCTTCTAAAATCCACTTATTTGCCTCCCTATCTTTATCCATCTCCTTCTGCATGCTATCCAAAAAATCCAAAAATCCAAAAAAGTCAAAAAAATCAAAAAATAAAATAGTAAAGAGAAATAATCCGTCCAATGGTGAAAACTTGGCAACCAAGCGCCTTGGATAAGTACCATGATGAAAACCTGGCAAACAGGCGTCATGTGTAAATCCCCATCTGCACTTGGGGCAGCTCCCTGATATGTGCTCCCTCCATCCGCTATGCTTCCTGCTATGCTTCTAGCTATACACTCGTCTTCCTCTTATACATCATTTTCGTTCATCCCCTCCATCCTATCAATCTTACACATCCTTCTTGGCATATCTCATTTATCCCAATCCTTCCATCCTCCTTGTGATCTTGATAACAATGGGGCAAACATATAAGCATGCTTTGGGCACCTCTTAGCATACATCTCCCTCATCTGCACACTATCCCAACTATCATTCGCACTCATCTACCTTCCTGATCCACCTGTCATGCTACCCTCAATCTCCCTTCCTTATCCATGCATCCTATCTTCATCCATCCCACTCCTTTATTTTCCTATCCTTCTCTATTGCATCCCTCATGCCTCCTCACACATGACATATCTAGAGTGGGGGAATCTATCTTCCTTTGTGATACAGTCCTTGGAGACATTATTCATTCCACTCCCTTCCATTTCCCTATCCTTATCTCCTTATCGATATATCCATCTCCCCATCCTTATCTTTTATCCCTCCACACAATCCTTATATCCATCTTCCCATCCCTATCTTCCTATCCTTCCATCATGGCATTCATTCTCATCTATCCATCTGGTCACCTTTTCCTCATCCAAATCCTTATCCCTCTATCCAATCCACCCAAACAATCCCTTTTCCTCCCCCCATCCTCTCCCCTCATCCCATCTCCTAATCCCTTGTCATTGGTATCTAGCTATAGGCTTTTTCCCCACTTAACCCAATTCCATACCTCATCATCAATCATGCTGCATCACTTTCATCTCTCCTATCCTTTCTCATCCATTCATCTATTCATCATTTCATCCTCCAATTCATCTTTTGATGAGTTTGAATAACTATCTACATCCTAAGCTTTTGTCTAGTCCACTATCCTCAATCCAATCCAACATGGTCTATTGTCAGCCTTTTTATCAAACTCTGAGGGGCTCTACCTTGTAGCTTCCCAAGTAGGCAAAGGCCCAGTGGAAGCCCTCGGGCCCCTAAGGTTGCCTTCAGGATGTGTGATCTCTATCTTTGTGTCGTAATGCTTGTGTAGGTGTCATCGAAACGGCTATGCCCATATCCTGGCTGGTTCTTAACAAGCGAAGGGATCCACTTGTATCATCGGGATCAAATGGGTTTTGAATATCCTTCATCATATTGATCTTTTTGGTTTATATATCCATCATCGGGTCTCAACGGGATGCATCCTTCCTAACGGACCTCATCAATCCCATCTATCCTTGATTCTGTGGCCAAGGATGTTTGAAATTTATTGTGTGATGTGCGTTGCTTTTGAATTTTATTTATCATTTGAGCTCCCTATCATCACTTGTCATGGTCGCCTTGATCCATCATATCATGGTGTGCTTTGACTAGTCAACATAGGGGTGTATCTTGATCTTTTCTTTGTCTTATTGGTTGTCCCACGTAGTACCCACCAAGACCCCTGAGGTCTTGTGTTACGCTGGGGCATCCTTGTGTGCTTGTGGTTATCCCAATACCTGGCCCAACCAAGGTCACCACGACTTTGGGGTGTTGGGATAGCCTTCTTGTTTTTTATGTTTGTTTTATGCATTAGACACTAATCAGCCTTGGTCCTTTATACCTTGGTGTATTGTGTCTTCTGCTATAGCAAAAATCAGTGCTCCGACGATGGAAAATTGCATGTGGATTGCATTTCATCTCATCTATCAAACTCCCCCCATCCATTCATCCTTCATCACTCTCCCTTCCCAATCTCTTGTTGTCTTTGCATCATCTTCTTCAACTCCCCTTCCATCATCTCATCCATTTGAAAGCACACTTTGCATTATTTCTCTGAACCCGCATCCCTCCTAGGGGCATCCTTCATCTAATTTTCATCATTTTTCTTTTTTTTTTCCTTCCTAGTCCGCTCCTTTGAATGGTGGAGACTCCCAATCTAACCATCTTCTTCTAGGTTCTATGTTTTGTGAAATGTTTGAAATGATGCTACTTCATAACACCATCTCAAAGGGCAAGAATGGCGACGTCGTTTTCTTATAAAATTCATCCCTTCGTCTTATTTTAAGTAATACGCTTTATTATTTAATTAATAGCTTTAATTATAAATCCATAAGGTATTTAAATCAATAATACCTTATCTCTTTAATCCTCCTTTCATCGAATGAATTAAATAAATATCACATTTATTTAATTCCTCATATCATCATCCTCCATCATTTTTATCTTATCCTATTAATCCTTCTTCTAATCTCATCATTAGGATGTGCACATGCCTAATCCTTGATTAGGAGGTGTCACATCCTCTTCGCTTTGCAAGTTGGCCTCTAAATCTCTTAGCCTAACCATCCTCAATCCTTCACTAACTAGCCCTAATCAGTTTTTTCAGGGAATTTTTAATTCTGTTTATCCTTCAAGAGATATTAGATTCCTTTTTCTCTTCCCCATGTGATTTTTGACTTATGCATCAAGTCACATGTAATCTAGCAGCTCTTCTAATGTCGCTAATCCCGGTCTAATAACTAAGTACTTGCACAACCTTAATCCTTATGGATTTAGTCCAACTTCTAATCCCCTTCCCATTTATGGCATGTGTGTCCCTTAAGTCCAGCCTTATTAAAGAGACTTTCTCTTTTTGGGCAAGGCACTCCACTTCCCCATGTGAATTTTTAATTCACTTTTTAATCCCCCAATGCATTCAAAAGGAATTTTTAATTCCTTCACTTTTTCCCACATGTCCTCTCTTTATTCTTTATTCTTTCCCCTCTCCCCATGAGGATATTTGAGGAATTTTTAATTCCTCACATGTCCTCTCACCCACATAGGGACAAGCACCTCCTTTATGAGGAGATCTTGTCCAATCCCAAGGTACTTTGTACCTCCCTCCATGTCATGTACTATCCTTCCACCTCATGTCCACTTCACCTTTTAGGGCTATATCACATACCACATGTCAAGATGTGAGGGCTTATGAGTTTTCAACTCACAGCCCTACATCTTGACCCCTGAATAATAGCTCAATCTTGGCCATCCATCTCTCTTTTTAGGAATTCTCAAATTCTATAAATGCCCTCTTTTTTCTCTCATTTTGGGGGAGATCATTTTGCTAGCCAAACTCTTGCAATTTTATTTCTCAATCTACACTTAGCCATTTTCATGCTTTCATCCATTTCCATCCATCCCTCACATCATCATCTAGTTTGCATATCTTTTCCATCCAAGGAGCATACACACATCAAAGATCGAAGGGCCAACCAAAGGATCAATTCGAGACGAGGTATAAAGTTCCATTTGTTGTTTTTATCTTGTGTTGATTCCAACTTAGGCTAATCTTGAGGTGTAGGTTGTTTTGGTGTTTATTTGCACTCTTTAGTTTGCTGCTCATTTTCTAACGCATATATTCGACCTATCACAAGATGAAATACACCTAGATTTTTCCAAATTATAATGGAATGCTCTTATATTGGCTCACAGAGCTTCTTAGACAAATGATTAATAATTAATTAATTTTCTCTTTGAAAGGATTAATAAAAATTAATGGAAGAGATGAACGTTTTAAAAAGATTACAAGAATGATCTTATAAATTCTTTGTGTAAAATTTTATGATAATCCTATCAATACTTCTAGAAATAGAGTAATACTTGTGGAATCCATAAAAAATCATGCTTGATTCAAGTTCTTTGTTTTGGGAAATGGTTTTCTTGTAAAAGATACTGCTTCTTTTCTATACTTTACAAGAAAATGGAATTCGTAATGAACTGCCTACAAAGGAAATGGATTTTTATTCTTATTTTAAAATATTGTATACACATACTTATTACTGTAACGAAGTCCATATATGTGTCTATACATAAACCAATTATGTATATACACATACATGTGATATACCTTCTTTAAATAGTTTTTTTCCCTTAATTGAATATTATAATTTTCATTCTGTGTAGGAAGAAGTAAGGAAATATTTGTAATTTGTATGCTTCAATGCATGTGTTCTTTAAATTGATAAATGTAGAACATGTTACAATGACTAATTTTGAGATGTATAATGTACAAAAGCAGTAAATCTGGTTAGTTTACTTTGCATAAAACTGTTGAATCCAAGATAGCCCAAGTGAAACATACGCATATTATGTTATAGAATGTTTCTAGTTTAATATCATAAGAAGGTTGGTTAGAATTACCTATTATAAATCATATTGTATGTCTAAAAAATTATTGATTAGAAGGAAAGGGTGTTTCCTTTTGTTGTAGAAAGTTACCTTCTAGGATGAGTGCCAAAAATGGATTAACAGAGAGTATAAGTTTTCTTTTTCCAAAATCTATCATTTTGTAGTTGCATATAGTATATGCTTGGCCAAGTGTTTGTAGCCCATAACATTGAATGGACTAATTTATTATGTAACTCTCTTCCATTTCCTAAAATTGATCTTGCATGTTTTGATTTTGTTTAGAAATTCTTGTAGTTATGTTAGGCACGCACTAGATTCCACCTTACATATCATTTTCTCTTCTTAAGTATTCCATGCAAGGTCAGGTATTCTCCAAGTTAAGAAGAATTTTAGGGAAGTGGAGCTTCGTGGTTGGGTGGAAAAGCATCTGAACCATGTTCTCATCCACCAGATGTGGCGAGCTTTGGAGTAGAATCACATAGAATTCCATCTTTGAATATTATACTTTGTAAATTCTAGTTAACTAAGTGGCAATGTTAGCCTAGTCAAACTATGTAAATTGATCAACTTGACATATGGAAATAAATATAAATTATTATTTTGGACATGTTGTGCTATGATAGAAAATAACTATTTGATTTATGTCTTTAATTTATTATTCATATGTCATAATTTATTTAACAATGTTATTTAAGTATGCCACATTACATATTGCTACTATTGTATTGTAGGGTTTCAAGATGCACAAATAAAAGGTGCCAAAAAAATTAAAGATATTTTAAAATTATTGATGAAGTGCATTCTACTAATGCTCAATATGTTTACTTCATTGGATATTGTGAAGAATAAATTCATGAGCCTACGAAGCCTTCTCTCTCTCTATTCCTACTTCAAATATGAGTGATTTTTTTGTCATGTTCTTTAACTGTGCATGTTCCAAAGACAATTCAAGGGTTGGAGTTGTTCTTGTTTCACCTAATGGAAGATCTTTCAAGTACACATTTAAGATAACATTATATAATAATAACATTGTTGAGTATGAAGCTCTATTGCTAGGATTGAATGTTTCTCATGAGCATGGGATTAAGTGCATAATAATTGTTGGAGATTTAGAGTTGATTGCTCAATAGGTAAAGGTTGTTTATGCAGTAAAAGATGAAAAGCTAAAAATCTATAGAAATGTTATATGGGATACTATTGAGTTATTTGATGTAGTTGGTATAGATTGGATTGATAGGTTAAGAAAATATATTATTGATGCTTTAAGTATCGATGCCTCTAGGTTCAACTTGAAGTCTAAAGGAAAATGGAGATCCCAAAAAGCCATCCAAGAACCAGTATATACCTCTAGTATCTTTTGTTTTCGTGATACAAACACATATAACTATGTCTTTAAAGAAAAAATGGACACAATTTAATTTCCATCACATTAAACCTTAGAGGAAAGAAATTTAGTTTTCAGATCATTAAACATTTTAGTGACATAATGGCATGTTAATTAACATTTAAATAATAGAATAATAAACATAAGAGATAGAACACATATATACGTGGGGAAAACCCTTTCGAGTTAAAAACCCCACACTCCAATAGCACAAAACCATTATATTACTAGCAACAAAACCTGTTACAATACAATTAGAGAAACTATGCTCAAGTAGGCTTGAACCAGTGTATCTATTTGTAACGACAATATTATAATGCACTTACAGGCTCACAATTTGAACTTGGAGATTACATGTTGCTCTTCTGGAGAAAATACAACATCATAACCCCTATGAATAACTCTCCTCGCATGACTCCTCTAGAAAATACTTGTATTTATAGAGTATACAATGCCCAGAATAGAAGTTCCCTTAAACCCACTCCCATGCATTAACATGTAACATGCACATCTAAAAAATTACCTATAAAAAATCTAGGTGTCCACATTCCAAGTTTGACTCAACTAGGAATAGAACATACATACAAAACTCCTCTTTTAAATAGCAACTTCCAACCTTGACTTTTAAAATTGGGTGCCAACTTCCACAAAAGTAGGAACATACCATAGTTAACTCAAGAATACCTTGGCACATGCCACTACCATGCAACTTTGAGAATTTTTTACAAAATCCTCTCTCCAAATGAGCACCCAAGTGACAAGTGTCACTATGGCACACCTTCATCAAGTAGGCAAAGTAATAATGCTTCCATGAAGTGCCTAGGTGACAAGTGGCACTTCATTGAGCTCCACACCTTGCATGTAGGATATATCTCTTCCCAACAGGTCCCACAAAGTGATATGACAACTATTATAGTTGGAAACTCAGGATATTTCAATATTTTCATAAATATTTAACCAAAATAATGCTAGGAATCAAAGTTTGAGACACCTTAATCCCAAGAATCTCTCACTTGTCGAAGACCTTCCAAGATTCCATAGAATGAACAATATTTAATTGCTAAGAGTCAACCGATGAAAACGCATCATCATAGCATGCATGCAATCACATGAATCTCAAAAAATGCTCTTATGCTCCAAACAAGACACCTACAACAACATCCAATATGTCCACCATCTTAGGAAAAAATTCCTACCATCCTCCAAGGGAAAGGAACAAGCCATGGTGTATATGCACTAGCTTAAAGAACACAAGCATTAGATCCAACCAATAGCAAAGGCTACAAGATACAACCATAATTCCA
>VDFB02347180.1:0-26948 GCA_007258455.2 Sequoia sempervirens
GGGTGACTTCTTTGTACAAAACATGGTGACCTTGGCAAATTTGAACACCAATTTTTGGAGAAGAAAAAAAATAAAAATTAAAAGCTTTGGAGGATGGTGGAAGCTGAGGAGTTTGGGGAAAATAAGGCGATATTGTGTGGAGTTTGGTGGAGCCCAAAAAAATTTTGGAATATAAAAAAAACTCAACAGTTTGGAATGCCAAGTGGTGGAGAAATCGACCCAACTTTGTGCTAGAATTTTTTTGGAAAACCATTCAAGCCAGTTTTGGTGTTGTGTCGCTGAAAACAGAGAAAGAGATTGGGAGTGGTAGATGAAACATGTTCAACAGGTTTAAGTTAGCAATCTTTGCAAATTAAAACAACAGATGGAGGCGTGGCAGCTGGGAGTGCTTGGAATAAAAATGGTGTTTGGGAAAACACTTGTAAATTGCTGATTTTTGTGTAGACATTCAAGTTTGTGAAATTGATTAAATATCATTGAAATATTCATAGTGTTTTCAAATTTAAAATTGTGAAATTCATAGTTTGAGAGAATCCATTTACTCTTAGATAAGTTGTTGCATCAGTTCTCGGTTTGGTAAGACTCAAATTGTTGACCTGCATCATTTGGTATCAGAGCAAGGAATTGATTGTGTTGAGAAGGTGAAATGGCATATAGAGGATGAGGTTGCAGAGGTAGAGCAACCAGAGGCATGGAGGCTGATATTGCGGAATTAATAAGAAATTGCACAATGGAGGCAGTTAGAGGTTTCACAACACAAATGGAGGCCATGGAAATGGCATAGAGAAGAGGAGTCCATACAATGGACATAAGTGATGATGAAGAAGAGTAGGCTACTGAAGGCGGAGAGGAAGTGAACTAGCCTGTTTTGGACCTAGGAGAAGAGCGATTCATTAAATCCATTACAAAAGTAAGTTCCAACCCATTATTTGATCCTCCAAGTTATAAAGGCGGGTTAAATGCAGATGAGTTTTTGGATTGGATAGCGAAATAGATAAATATTTTGAATATGACAACATTGAAGAAGAGCAGAAGGTGAAATATGCTCACGCCAAGTTGAAGGGGCATGCATCCCTATGGTGGGATCACTTGCAAGAAGACATGCAACGAAAAGGAAAGGAAAAATAAAATCATGGGATCAGAATGGTGACAAAGATAAAATCCAAGTTTATACTAACAAACTACCAAATTAATTTATTTAGAAAACTTTAGAATTTAAAGTGAAAGGAGAGCAGTGTTGAGGAGTATACTGAAGAGTTTTACTGGTTAACCATAAGAGTCGGTCATGAAGAAGATGATATGGAACAAGTTTCAATATATTTGAATGGTTTGTGCATCTCTATTCAAGATGAAATCAGTATGGCTAATATTCATAGCGTGGAGGCATACCAATATGCCTTGAAAGTGGAAGGAAAACTCAATAGGAAGCAACAAAATGACTCTCGGGGTAGAGGAAAACTTTTGCATGGAAGAGGACCACCGAACAACGGAAGAGGCTTCCAAAACTAGCAAGAGGAAGCAAGCTCATCAAGTGCAAGTATGCAAGAAGGAAAGGGAAGAGGAGATTTCTCTAGAGGAAGAGGAGATTTCCCTACAGGAAGAGGAGACTACTCTTGTGGAAGAGGGTCATTTGGAAGAGGTAGAGGAAGAGGTTTTAGCTTCACATGTTTTCAATGTGGAGAAGTAGGTCATCGAGCATTTGAATGTCCACAAATCCAACAAGATGTTGGAAAGGGAAAAGAGTCCAAAGTGCATTTTGCACAAGCTGAAAATGAGGAGACCTCAACAAAGCATGTAGCAAACCCCGAAGATGGAGAGTCATTGATGTTGCAGAGAATTTAATTGAATCCAGAAAAAGAGAAACCAGAGCCAATTCAAAGAAGAATTTTGTTTAGAACAAGGTGTAAGGTGAGTGGAAAATGTTGCAAATTTATTGTGGACAGCAGTAGCACCGATAATATAGTGTTAGAAGAAATTGTGAGCAAGCTGAAACTGAAGAGAATCAAACATCCTAGCCCATACAAAGTTTCGTGGGTACCAAAAGAGCATCAATTATTGGTGAATGAACAATGTATGGTTAATTTTCAAATTGGAAGTTACAAGGCTGAAGTCATGTGTGATATAATTCCCATGGATGCCTATCATATTCTTTTGGGTAGACCATGGAAATTCGATAGACAAGTTGTTCATGATGGGCAAATGAATACATACACAATCAAGAAAGATGGAGAAGAATATATATTGAATCCATTGAAGAATAGAGGAGGAGAAAATGAAGACAAACCCCAAGGTATGCTTAGTTTCCAAAAAGCAATTTTTGAAAAAATTCAAAAGGGAGAAACCATGTTTTGCTGTAGTTTCCAAATTTGCAGCAGTTGGGGCAGCGAATAATGAGGATGAAATACCAAAAGAAATTCAAGAGATTTTGTGAGTATGCTGAAATATTAATGAAGGAGTTACTCGATGGATTGCCACCCATGAGAAGCATTAGTCATTGTATGGATTTGATTCCTGGTGCAAGTTTACCAAACAAGGCACCATACTGAATGTCACCATAAGAAAATGAAGGGATAAATAGGCAAGTGCAAGAGTTGTTGGATAAGGGGTTGATTAGAGAGAGTTTGAGTTTGTATGCAGTTCCAACAATGTTAGCACCAAATAAAGATGGGGATTGACAAATGTGTATGGATTTGAGAGCAATAAACAAGATAACCATCAAATACTAGTTCCCATTACCAAGAATGGATGATATGATGTATTCCTTGATTGGAGCCAAATATTTTACAAAGATTGATTTGAAAAGTGGTTACCATCAAATAAGAATAAGAGAGGGAGATGAATGGTAGACCACTTTCAAAACCAAAGATGGACTATATGAATGGTTGGTAATGTCGTTTGGATTAACGAATGCTCCCAACACTTTCATGAGATTAATGAATGAAGTTTTGAAGCCATATCTTGGTAAGTTTGTAATTGTGTATTTAGATGATATTTTGATATTAAAAAAAAAAAGAGCACTTGCAACATGTTAGAGCTGTTTTACAAAGGCTAAAAGAAGAAAAGTTAATGGTGAATTTGAAAAAGTGTAGTTTCATGAAAGAAGAATTGGTATATTTGGGTTTTTTGATTTATAGCAATGGTCTAAAAATGGATCCGGAAAAAGTGAAAACAATTGTTGAGTGGCCTTCACCGAAGAGTATGTTTGAAGCAAGAATTTTCCATGGATTGGCAAGTTTTTATAGAAAGTTTATCAAAAAAATTAGTGGGATATGTGCACCAATTACAGAAACAATGAAGAGTAATAGAAAATAATTTGTTTGGACAGTTGCAGCAGAGAGGAGTTTCAATATTTTGAAGGCAAAAGTGACAGAGCAGCCCATGTTAGCACTTCCAGATATTGGAAAAGTCTTCCAAGTTGATTGTGATGCAAGTGGGATAGCAATTGGAGGAGTTTTGACTCAAGAGGGAAGACCGATAGCATATTTCAGCGAGAAGTTAAATGAGGCAAAAAAGAAATATTTTGTGTATGATAAAGAATTTTATGCAATTGTGCAAACTCTTAAGAAGTGGCAACATTACTTGCTTTTGAAGGAGTTTGTTTTGTATACCGATCATCACACATTGCAGTATATAAACAGTCAAGGTAAGCTTAGCCAAAAGCATGTGAAGTGGGTTGAATTTCTTCAAAGTTATTCATTTGTATTGAAACATAGAAGTGGAAAATCGAATAGAGTTGTTGATGTGTTAAGTAGAAGATGTTTGTTGTTGAATGAAATGAGAGTAAGTGTTGCTGGTTTTGATTCAATGGAGAGTTGTATGAGGAAGGTGTTGATTTTAAAGAAGCTTGGGCAGCGTGTAAGAATCCAATGGAAGTGGATAGAACTCCATGGCTGGAGTATTTTATTCAAGAAAATATGTTGTTTAAAGGAAAAAGATTGTGCATACCTCAGGGGTCTATGAGGGAAAATTTGTTGAGAGAGAAACATAGTGGAGGTTTGGGTGGACATTTTGGAGTGGAGAAAACATTAACACAGTTGGAAGAGAGTTATTATTGGCCCAAAATGAGTGCAGATGTAAAACGAATGGTGCAAGGATGTAGAATATGTCAATATGCAAAAGGAGTGAGACAAAACACCAGATTGTACCAGCCATTGCCAATACCGAAGAGACCGTGCGGATGCATCAGCATGGATTTTGTTTTGGATTTCCACGAACTCAAAGAGGTAATGACTCAATTTTTTTTGTAGTTGATAGATTTTCAAAAATGGCTCATTTTATACCATGTAAGAAGTGTAGTGATGCTTCCCACATAGAAAATTTGTTTTTCAAAGAAATGGTTCGATTACATCATGGATTGCCAAAAAGTATTATTTTTAGATCGAGACACAAAGTTTGTTGGTCATTTTTGGCATACTTTGTGGAAGAGAATGGGAACACAATTGGGTTTTAGCTCAACTTACCATCCTCAAATGGATGGCCAAACTGAACTTGTAAATCGAAGCTTGGGTAATTTGTTGAGGTGTTTGGTTGGGGATAAACCAAGTCAATGGGATTTGACATTGGCATAAGCTAAGTTTTCTTATAATAATCCAATTAATTGAAGTGTTGGAAAGAGTCCATTTCAAATTGTGTAAGGTACAATCCAAGAGGTGTCGATGAATTGAGAGATAGTGCAAATTTGTGTAGGAAAAGTGTTGTAATGTAGGATTTTGCTAAGTACATACATGATTTGCATAAAGGGGTGAAAGAGAAGTTGGAGAAGAGCACTAATAAATACAAAGAGTATGTTGAAGAGTGCAAGAGTTTTAGATTGGTGAGTTGGTAATGGCACATTTGAGAAAGAAGAGGTTCCCACAGGGAACATACAATAAACTAAAATGGAAGAAAATTGGCCTGTGCAAGGTTTTGCAGAAGTTTTCATCAAATGCATATGAGATTGAGCTTCTAGTTGGTGTTGATATCTCTCCAATATTTAATGTTGCAGATTTATATAAATATTCATAGTGGTTTCAAATTTGAAATTGTGAAATTCATAGTTTGAGAGAATCCATTTACTCTTAGAAAAGTTGTTGCATCAATTCTCAGTCTGGTAAGACTCAGATTGTTGACTTGCGTCAATAGACTTGTCCATCTCCACATGCATTGCCTTCAAACTATACTTTTCCTTTATTCCCATTAGATTGTTGGACTCATTCATCCAAACATACCTCACATTCATCTCCACCCTTCACTCCTTCAACCTCCCTTGCCATGCCTCCCTTGTATGCCATCAAACTCTACTTTTCATTTATTCCCATTAGATTGTTAGACTCATCCATCCAAGCATACCTCACATTCATCTCAAGCTTTCACTCATTCATCTCTAGAAGGGAAGACCCTCATAATCAACTACAATTATGTTTTGAGTGTTAACTACTAGTAATTGAAATTTAACCAATACAATCTAATTAATATTTCATAAATTGAATCATATCATTTTTTCGCATTATAAACATCTAGGATAAATTTAATGTTGCTTTTGGTTTACAATTTTAGCGAATATTGGTTTATTCATAAAATGGTGACATTTAGCCTTTGACAAAAGGAGAGTGAATTCTTATAATTGATAAAAACTCTACATAGTTCAAATTAAATGAAAATGGTTTATAGTTTATTAATGCATATTTGTATGACACTTGTTAGGGTGTGTTTGTGTGTATATGCATTATTATGTATCTATAAAGCATAGAAAATCATGAAAAAAGCATGCCTAAGTAGTAGATTTGAACCTTTGATAAGATACAACCAGAATACCTTTAGAAAAAACCCATTACCAAACTTGCTTGCAAGAAAATGTCTTGCTAAAGTTTTTTACACCAAGGTCTTCCTGAATTGTTTGTATTGGTTAAACAATATTATCCATGGGTGGATGGGCAAATACAAATGGATTGAATTAAAATAGGGACTTCACATTTACGTATACTTTTCTCTACTTGCGTCATCCTTGACAACCTAAAATGCTAATATTTACTATACAAACAGTGTACAAATGAAATAATGCTTTTTTAAGATGTGAACCCAAACAAATTATTTTGAGATCATAATGGAAACATGTTGAGTTTGACAAGGTTATAGAAAACCTCTGATTCTTTTTATAATATAACAATTCAACCAAAATTAGATTTCAATGTAAACCTATTATATATGATTTTAAGTATATTCTAACAATTTATAAGAATAAATCTTCATCTTTAAACTAAAATTGAAATTCAATTGACCTATTAAAATAAAAAAGGAAAGATTATATTTAGTATTTCTTTATGAATTGCTATGTGGGTGGTAATATTTTGTTGTCTGCGATTTACTGTACTTTGTTATTAGAATTTATCAAGCCAATAGCATTGTACATGTGTTTTCTGAAATATTGTATAAGATTCAGTTCCTTGGAATGTTATATCTTATAATTAATTATCTTTGAATCTATGACAAGATTATATATGTTGGAATTGTCAATGTGGCAAGTTAGGTACTATAAACATAATAATTGTTGTAAACAAAATTGATTTAGATTTCAATCCTTGTTGAATTTAGACTTGTCTAATAGAACTGTTTGATTGACTATATGAAATGACTTCTTAAGTCAATTTAGGAGTAGTTGGGTACTTACTACTATTCAAATACAGAAAAGGAAGAGAGGATAGTCATGCAGCTTGAAATGCTAGATTATCAACTTAGAATGTATTTTGAGCATGTAGATTATATGACAATAAAAAATAGGTAACTACATAGTATGGGTCCAGTAGTGGGGACAAAAGTTGTCCTCAATAGGCCCCACAGTGGAGCCCTTTAATCTCCAATTGTAAAACACTTTTTATCCATAAAGTAAACAAAATTTGTCCAATAATTGTACATATAACAAATAAGTTCAACTAAGTTAGGCACGTCATGAACAAGTTGGACCAATTGAACTGAAAGCAATGGTAGGAATTAAGAATTGAGTTGAAAACAACTGATCATATGCACCTACAATAGGTTGGGTGTAACAATCACATTGTATACAACAGATATGCATTGATATTCATAAACACTATAAGTTGATTAACATTTACATTGCATACAACAGATTGGAGTGGGTCACACAATAACAACATATAACAATCACATTGTATAGAACAAAAATTCATTGACTTTGATGAATAGTTTCAGTTCAAACCAGACAATTATAGGTCACTGTCATTGGCATTCCCAACCACAAACATGATCTTTGAGTGCACAACCAAAAAAACCAAAAAATGGTGGACTTGTAGAGTTGGTCCCTCCCAACCTCAATCAAACATGTCAAGAAAAACATTTGGAGACGTGTTCTCATCTCATGTTGTTGCATTTTGAGTTGTTAAATGATTTGCATTTATATTTGTAAATTGTGTGCAACTAACATGTGATGGGGTTAGTGGTGAGCAATTCATTCTAGTCGAAAATTGAGTGAAACTTACTTGAGATGGGTTGGGACTCAAACAGACATTACCTGCAACAAACCAAAGGATGTTAATGTTCATTATTTTCTGAAACATGCCATTATTTTTCGATAACAAGTTTGTTGGACTGCTTATTCGTATTTCTCGTAGTAGTTTCCTATGGGCAACCTCCATCTCTCTTTCCTTTCTATCTTGTTCTTTTTCAATCCTCTCTTGCTCCTTTTGTTCTCTTTCCTTTCTTTGTAACTGTTTCAACTACTCTCTTTCCTTACACTGGATTTTCTTGTCAATTTTCCTTTGCTCCTTCAACTCCAAGGCCACAATTTGTGTTGCCTTTTTCTCCTCATTTTGTTGCTTCTTTCTGTATTTTATTTCTTCTATTTCTTTTTTCCTTTGCTCATGTTGCATTAGAAGAGTCATGTAATCAATTGTCAAGAGTTGAGACTGTCGGCTCACCCGAATAACCCCATCAACAAAATTTAGCGTTCTTTCATTGACATTATGAACAGGTAGCTTTAGGAATATACTGATTCTTAAATTAGACTGGGATTTGATTGTTTCAATCAATTGTGTGTCAATGTACTCCTCTTGCTCATCAAAACCTTAAGTTTCTTGGCTAACATATGCACAGTAATGTAGTGTTTCGTCTAGAAGTGTGCCAGGTGGAGATGGGAATGAAAAAGTCCCCTGCTCTTCTTCACAATTTAAGTCAAGAATGAGACCATCGGTAAATTGCTCAAGCTGGTTGTCCACCATGTCATGAGATTGTTCATCTACAATTGAATGTGTACCATTATTGTGTCCACTATCTTCTACACATTCTTGCACTTTACTTTTTGTTGCGCTCTGCAATGTCTGTGCAACTTCACTTGTTGAAACAACAACACCCAAAAAACTAAGGATGTTCTGCACTACAAAAGCATCCTCAGCTACATTGAACTAATATGTGTCACTCAAACGCATGTCGTCAACCTGGGCATCAGGATTGAGGGGCCATATCTGCATCCTTTTAAAACCAATTGTGATGTTGGATACTGTCAACACTCTTTGCAACGACTTCTTGCCTAGCTCTACCAATTCTACCCTTTTGATTTCAATGTTTGGGCATCGAGGCATCCATGCACCTCGTTCAAATTTGAAATATGAATTGAAAGGTGAGAAAATGCTAACATCTAGTGGTTGTAGCTTGTGTGGCGTGTGTGCAGGCAGTGTAAGTAGGTCAATGCCTAACCTCCTTGCCTCCTAGATAGTTGTCATTGCAACATGGCTACCATGGTCGTCAAAACTAAGAGGTCTATGTTAGTTGGTGACATGCCCCATGGAACTAAGTTAGAAAAATGTTGTAGCCACTTCAAAAAAGTTCTTTTGTCATCCACACACGTGGTTGGGCTTCCATACAAGCAACTAGTTCATAGTTAACAATGTAATTATTTAGTCTCTTCTTTCCCTTGAACAAATGGAACACTGGTATGCTCTGACCAACTGCATTAACACAACACAAAATTGTTATCCATTCCTGGCTCTTGGGAATTATGTACAAGACATTCCTAATGCCTCATCATGCCAACACCCTCATTGATCCATTTTTGCTTGCTTGAATCCTTGTTTCATCACAGTTCCGTATTCTATGTGGACCATACAAATTATTATCATAGGCTATTGACAGTGTTTTGTAAAATGCAACTGTTGTTGTGAGTCAAAGGTTTACTGCCTTGTCCTTATTGAGACCTACTGTGCACAATGTTAATTCTGAATGACGCCTCTTGAATCCAATCCACCATGATTTACCAAGTAGCCCATCCTTGAAAGGGTTGGGTCTAGTTTTGCAAATCTAGACAACCTCTGTCTTGAGATTGATAATTTAAAGGCCATAGCTGACAGCTGTCATTTTTTTGTACCAATCCACGATAAGACCCTCCTCTTCTGTGAGAACAGTTGGAGGACCCTTCTTTGAAGTTGTTGTAAGCCCTCCTAACCAGTTGGTGAGTGTTATAGTTGGGATTCTCCATTTCTTAGCAGCAACCCTTGTGGACATCCTATTGTCTTCCACATCCTCTAGAGCCCTATTCATGTCCTATGTCATCCATTCATGTTCTTGTGTTGTTCTTGGCCTACTTGAAGTTGCACCAATCTATGGGGCTGCCTCAACAAGTTGAGGATAGTGTTTGTTTGTACAATAGGTTCTTGCATAAGGGGGGCTATAACTATTCTTTTATGTGTTGGCAACTTTGTTGTGTTAGTCTTCTTTGTTGGCTTGGTCCTCATTTGAGCTTCATATTGCACATGTAGATAGTACAAAACTTGTTTTAAACAATGATAAAAATCATCAATGAACACCGTTAAAGTCATAGTGATGCATGAGCAAATTATTATTTTTTACTGTGCATATTGACAGTTTGTAATGCAATTGATGGTATCAATTTGATTTTTATTTTGTCTTATTACTTTGTTTATATAACAAAACTTGAGAATAGATTTAATTGAAAGCACTTTGGCTTATGCAATTAGAGCACATTGGGTGTAACAATCACATTATATACAACAAAAAAGCATTGACAATCATAAACAAAATAATATGAAAGCCCAAATATTGACATACAGGTGAGTGGGTGACACATTTACACGACATACAACAGATTGGCATTCAAAGGCATATAGAATATAAATGAAATCACATTTTTTTGAGCACTTACAACAAAGTGGGTGACACAATAACATCCTATAGCACAAATAGGCATTAAGAATTGAAGTGAAAACACTTGGAGCAAATAAGGTGTAACAATCACACTATATGGAACAAAAATGCATTGACATCCATAAACAATATATTAAGAATTGAAGTGAAATCACCTAGAATTGACATGCATTAAGAATTGAAGTGAAAACACTTAGAGCATATAAGGTGTAACAATCACATTGTATGGAACAAAAATGCATTGACATTCATGAACAGTATATTAAAAATTGAAGTGAAATCACTTAAAATTGACATGCATTAAGAATTGAACTAAAATCACTTAGAGCAGATTAGGTGTAACAATCACATTGTATGGAACAAAAATGCATTGACATCCATAAATAGTATTTTAAGAATTGAAGTGAAATCACTTAGAATTGACATGCATTAAGAATTGAAGTGGAATCAATTAGAGCAAATAAGGTGTAACCATCACATTGTATGGAACAAAAATGCATTGACATCCATAAATAGTATAAGTTGAAACCCGATGTATTAAGTTACTAGTTAGTGACACAGTTACATTGCATACAACTGATTGGCATTCCCAAGCATATAGAATATAAACGAAATCACATTTACTTTAGCACTTACAACACAGTGAGTAACACAATAACATCCTACAAAACAAATAGGCATTGATGGGCACTAAGAATTGTGCACTTAAAGCAATTTGGGTGTAACAATCACATTTTATACAATAGAATATTAGATGTGCATGGTTGGTACATATGTTGGCATATATATATATATAGTGCTACTTGGAATAACTACATAACTCTGTTAGTTTTAATGTGTTTTTCGTTTCAAGCATGTGTGAGTGTGAACATATATATTGCAAAAATAGTATAGTGAGACATGCAAGAACATTGGTTAACATTGTCAATATGAAAGACAATGGTACAGGCATAAAGAGGTAAATAACTTCAAGAGAAAGTTGAAAGCCCAAAAATGAGTTACTGGTGACTGGGTGACACAATTACACTGCATACAATAGATTGGCATTCCAAGGCATATAGAATATAAATGAAATCACATTTACTTAAGCGCTTACACCAGAGTGGGTGAGACAATAACATCCTATAGAACAAATAGGCATTGCTAGGCATTAAGAATTGGCCTTAAATGATTTGTTCTTGTGCACTTAGAGCAAATTGGGTGTAACAATCACATTGTATGGAACAAAAATGCATTGACATCCATAAATAGTATAGTTGAAACCCCAAATATCAAGTTAAGGGTAGTGGATGACAAACATTTACACTACATACAACTGATTGGCATTCCTAGACATATAGAATATTAAAAAACCCAAGAATTGAACTGAAATGACTTGATCTTGTGCACTTAGAGTAGATTGGGTGAAACAATCGCATTATATACAACAGATATGTTGCAAGGTGTGTGCCCTTAGTCTCCTTGTGTTGTGCAGTGTAGTGCTCGAGTTCATGACATGGCTTAACCACCTCCCATGGGTTTATTAACTTTGGCGGTTGTATTGAGCATTCATAGGTCAATCTTTTGGTGCAACAATGATCGTCTTTGCAACAATTGGTATCAAAGCTTGGGTCACGGGTTTGAACATTAACTTTGGCAATTGTATCGGGCATTAATAGGTCAAACTTTTGGTGCAACGACAATCGTCTTTGCAACAAGATATGCATTGGCATTCATAAATACTATAAGTTGAAACCCCATATATGAATATAAAAGTGAGACATGCTAAATGGAAATTGGCAAAGATTGAGTAATGCATTTTTGAATTTATAAATCTCTTTATATGTTCAATGGTGATTTGGTATGGAGTCTTTAATTTCTATCCTCCTTTTTCAAATTTGAAAACTTGTTTCAATGTTTTCAATTGCAAAGTTTGTATGTATTTATGGTGTGCAATCCTCGTTCGCTTCTCAACCAAATTTAATGGCCTTGACACATTGTTTTTGGTGGTTGCAAGTGGCAAAAGAGAAGGCACCGGTAGTTGTGCATTAGAATTTGACTGATGGGACACATTTGAATGATTGATTTTCCTTGAGTGTCGTGTTGCTAAGAATCTAGGATTAAGGAGAGGGTTTGATTGGATTTGGTGATGGGACAATCATGGTTCTTAGTTGTTCTCATGGCATCAGATCTTTGAAAATATTGGAGCTGATGTAATGCACAGAGTGATATTTAAAGTGAGTGTAGGTTATACTAATTTTATATTTTTTCTACATGTTTTCTTGTTACGAGCCATTCAATAACAATTTGGATTGTATGTTGGTGATGTCAAATGGGCTTTGAATATTCTCTAACATGTAAGACAATGAATAATTATGTGTTTGGGACAAAAAAACCAATTATAAATCAATTTCTATCAATACAATGAATCAACTGCTTTTGTTTATTTTATGAATAAAATTGTTTTACAATTGGATATTAAAGTGGTCCATTGTGGGGCCCACAAAGGACTGCTTATGTCCCCACTGGCCGGAGCCTGCTCCACTTGTTATCACGGAATCTGCGCTTCGTTCCACAGATAACCCCTCTGAAAACAGTTGTTTTCCTAGGTTCCATAAAATGAGGTAATATTGATCCACCTTGTAATGCGTTCCAAAGCCTCAAATAGTGGTTGAACATCCTCTTATGTTAAACTTCCGCAGACGAAGCAGGCTCCTTAGCGAGTCTCAGCGATCATACTTAGTTAAATTGCTTGAAGATCACGGTTATTGCCAAAAGAAGTCTTGGCTCTAACTCATCCAAATTTTTGGCTAAGTATTGAAAGTGCATGGGTGCCAAAAATCAGCGACCCTGCATAAAAAGTGATTTTCCAAAAATGTGTAGAAGCACTAAAAAAGTGCGCTCTTACACATTGTTGCCAGACTTAGCCAATTTTTTACTATGGCATTATTTTTAGCACCTTTGCACTTTTTCCAGACTTGGTCATTTTTTGTGCAATGGTGTTGAATTTTAGCACCTTTGCACTTTTTCCAAGCAGTCATTTTTTGTGCAATGGTGCTGAATTTTAGCACCTTTGCACTTTTTTCGGACTTAGTCGACATTGCAATGGTCTTTGAATTAACCTTACTTTTTCAGGACTTAGTCATTTTTGTGCCATGAGTCTTGAATTTTACTTACCTTTACACTTTTCTTCCGGACTTCGGTAATTTTTATTATGGCATTATTTTTAGCACCTTTTGCATTTCCGGACTTAGTCTTTTGTGCAATGAGTCTTTGAAGATTTTATACTTGCACTTTCAAACTTAGTCATTTTTGTGCCATGGTCTTTGAATTTTAGCACCTTTACTTCTTCCAGACTTAGCCAATTTTTTACTATGGCATTATTTTTAGCACCTTTGCACTTTTTCCAAACTTAGTCATTTTTTGTGCAATGGTGCTGAATTTTAGCACCTTTGCCTTTTTTTTAGACTTAGTCATTTTTTGTGCAATGGTGCTGAATTTTAGCACCTTTACATTTTTGGTAGTTTTTAACTTAGTCTTTTCAAACTTGCTCTATTTCCATTCCGGACCCCGTTTCTTCGCTCCCGCATTGTTTTTCGTGCTTAGTTGCTCGTTTCACGCTTGCTCAACATAGTTTCTTGCTTCACGCTTCCCAATGCTACTTTTTCTGCTAATACCTATTGATTCACCATCCTTACAGTTTATCTCCAAATTTCATCAAGTGATCCTAATGGTGACATCTTTTAATCCAGTGAACTATCCCAAATCTACAAAGAAGTCGTTATGCAGCAAGTTGAGGATGACAGTTTTTCCCAAAGCCTGAATACATATCATTTGCGATATACGGCTGACACTTGATAATCTCAAGACGCATCTTCGCGGGTGCAAGAAAATCCATTCATTTGCTAGAAGGCCGATCACAAGAGCTCACACCCTTGTAGATTACATAGTCGGCCCAGATGATGCATTCATACAGGAGACCAAGAAGTATGAAGACTCCGCGCCCAAAGCAAGGAACCATGAAGATTCTTGATCTTCGATGTTGAACATTTTCTTGTAAATAGTTTTTGACATCTTAAATGTCATTTTTCGAAATGTAATTACACCAAGTCTAAGATGTAATCTTTTGAAAACAAATTACATCAAAATTTAGGTGAGATTTTCCTAAATTAACTCACCTAACTTTCCTAGATTTACTCTTCCCTTTCTTTTATAAATATGAGGGATTTCTATTGTAAAGGTTAGCCTTTAGTTTTTGCAACGAAGTGCTGCTCAATTTGCAACAAATTGTGAAACTTTGTGCTCATGTTTTGTGAATCTAAATTTGATCAATAAAGGAAGAAATTGCATACCAGACTTTGCATTGGATCAATTGTCTCTTGAATTTGATTGAGATTGGTGGTGATTAGTTTATGAAATCTAAAGGACTTCAAATGATTCTTGTGGACTTTGTGTCACATTTCTAACTTGAATTTGTGTTTATGTCTTAATGTTTTGGTCGAAAGATCTACAAGACTTTGAGCTTGTAATCTCTCATGTTGTTCGAATGAATTGCTGCATCTAAGAAGACTTTGTGCTTCGAATGCGACAAACTATATTGTTCTCACAGATCTGCAGTTGAAAAGACTATGAAACAACTTTGTGCCTTCATGAGCCTTACTTGTTTCCATTTTTCTTTTGTTATAATCTTATCTGATACCTCTAAGTTATGCTTTGCCAAGATAGGGAATCAGTTGTACTACTTTTGGTAGGTTTCTAGTACTTTGAATTAAGAACGCTTTCAGTTGTGAAGCATTATACACATCTTCTCTAAAAAAAGAGAGAAGAATGAATGTGACACACTGCCCCCACTTCGTAAGTATTGTGTACATTTTGTAATTACTTTGTTTGTTTTACTATCGCTTTTGTCAGCAGTAAAAAGGGCGCCTCCCCTTTCTGAAAGGAGAGATTTACATCTCATGGCCGAAGTCCTAATTGTGTAATCTATCGAAAGTTGATTACATAATTTTTTTCACTCAACACCACTAGGCCCCTCTCTATGCGTAACCATCTTTAAAATATATATATATATTACATCTACGTGGTTAAAGTCTAGTTGTGTAATCTGTCGAAAAGGCTGATTACATAATTTTCACTCAACACCACTATGAGCCCCTCTCCCCTATGTAACCATCTTTAAATATATATATACATCTGGCTAAAGTCCTAGTTGTGTAATCTATGAAAAGTTGATTACATAATTTTCCTCAAAACCACTATGAGCCCCTCTCATATAAGTAACCATCTTTAAATATATATATATATATATATATATATATATATATATATATATATATAAAAGAGACAAGATATAACATTGTTAGAGTTAGTACAAGTCCCCATGCAGCTGCTTAGCTTATTTTGGCTTATGACAATTGCTTAACTTATTTAGGAATTATTTGTGGAGCTGGTGGCTCCATAAATAGTGAATTTTGTTGCTTATTTTTAAGCAAACAACTTAAATTTGTATTTATAATATTTAATAATAATTTGTGCAATAAAAAATTGAAAAGAAAAAATGAAAATAAATATTAAAGGAGAGAATGAAATTTGTGTAGCCATGTGGCATTTTTGACATTATGCAGCTGCTACTTATTTCCAACCCCCTTTTTTTAGGGGTACCTGCTCAAAAAGATTTCAAATTATCTTTTTCTGTAATAATTTTTTTTGCAGGTAAACACTCCAACTGCTTAAACTGCTGAAATTTTAGTAGAAAACATGCTTAAGCAGCTACATGGGGACACGGGTATATTCAATAAAAGAAGCATTTTAGCAAAGAAAATGAGCTGACATAAATACATGTCAGCAACATTTGCTATCCAATCTCAAGCCTATAACTACAAATCAATGTGTGAACTCAAAGCTACAAAAGATCAGTGTTAACATCAAATGAAACTCAGTTCTACATAAACATGAATGCACATATGGTGTGGGCTGGTTATTAGCATCCATTTCGGAACAGATTTCTTTATATACGCTCGTTTATATAATGTTAAATCAACCAATCACACAATGGGCGTAATAATAAAAAAGATCACTAGACATTAATGCATTCAATATCTCCCACCAAAATGCGGTAAGCATTAATTTTGAAATTCTTCCCTTCTACTTTATGTTCAATTTCTCTTTATTATTGAGGGGAAGACATATGACAGAACTACGGGATTCAATCTCTGATCCTCTTCAGTATATATGAGTAAAATTGTAACTTCTTTCCCCGTCTGATTGCCTCAACCCACAGTAGATAATGTGTCCCATGATTGAAGATCCGGCCCAAAAGTAAATTCTTAAGTAATCAAAAATAATTCGGACTTGTGAATTAATTTCCGTACGCCTAGATTTTATTACTTTGTAGGGATGAATATATGACAGGGAGCATGCAAACGTGACATGGATTGAAACTTGCAGTGTACCGGAATGGTTGGGAGTGAAGCCATTAAAGTTCAAACCAGCCTAATCTCAATTTACAAATGCAATTTTTATCCTCCTTAAAGTTGCAGAGTCAATAACGCAACTGTAACCAATGAAAGAGCAGACCGTCCCATTCTACTATAATACATGGAAGATCTTAAGAATACTTAAAAAGGTAAAACTTTTGGACTCTTAGTTATAATTAATTATCAAAAAAATGGAGCCAAAGCCCTGTGCAACCTCCTACAAAAGACTTTCTGGCACATCCTACTGATGTGGATGCTATGGAATTGATGAATTGTCAAAAAATGGAGCTAAGGCTTTGTACAGTTGTTCCTCTTCAAAGGGCTTGGACACGTATCCATCCATGCCACATCGCAGGCATTCCTCATGGGTTGCCTGGATAACATCTGCTGTCATTGCTAGGATTGGTACATGCCACCTTTTGCTGTGAACCTGTTGCATTTCACCACAGTTGCTTTTGCGCTCCGTGTTGAAAAGCTCTGCCGCTCTAATCTGCCGGGTGGCTTCAAACCTGAAGATAAATGAAATATGGAAGGATTTAACCAATTTGTCATAATAAGAAACACTGAAAAAAGTAGTGCCAAAACAACTGGTGACCTTCCAGAGTTTTAATTTTTGATCGCAATGTGAATAACAGACTAAATCTATTAATCAAGTTTATCTCTTATATATGAAATGCAGGACATTAAGTTGTTTTCGATATGATGGGAAAAGGAAACACAATAAAATAGGATTTGTTCATAAGCATGTCAAATAAGTGCAAAAATTTAATAGTTCGGTTCATTTTGTGGTACCCTTCTAAAAGAAAAGACTTTTTCCTTAAAAAGAACACGCTTGTAAATTTTCAGGATTTGTTAATCCTTTTTATGTGTCGTTCCCTTCACTGCTTTATGCTATGTAAATGGACTTTAAAAAGGACAAAAATGCAGGACAACCCATTCCAGAAGAACGATGTAGTCTATTGAGAGGTTTGAGAGGTTGACTAGTAAAGAGTGTACCCATCCATTTCTGGCATTTGAACATCCATGAAACATGCATCAAAATTGTGAGGCGGCTGAAGCAGAGAAATTGCAGATTTTCCACTGTCTGTACAAGTAACATTAGCACCGTACTTCTTCAGTGCACCAGCAGCCACCCGGCGATTGACAATGTTGTCATCTACAACAAGTAAGCGTTTGCCAGACAAGACACTAGAAAGGGGTACAGAGGGCTTTGGAGGTTCTATCAGATGCTCTCTTCTCTTGAAGCCAAGCGCTAGCTGTAAGGAAATTGACAGCATGCTGGCGCGTAATGGCTTCATAATAACTGTTTCAGCAAACCCTGCAGCTTTAGCTTTTTGAGTTTCTTCAACTGTCAGATTTGTTGCCGCCAAAAGAATAATCTTGAGTAATCCTTTTGATTGTAGAAAAGGTCCTCTTGGAAAAAGACCAGCTCTTACTTCCGATGGGAATAACAGGCCCGTTCCAGGACCCCAAGCATCCTTCTCTATTAGGACCATATCTATCCCATCTTTGACACTGCCCATTGGAAGAAACAAACGATTATTTACCATAGAAATACACAAATTTTGTATAATGAATGGTAAAATCTATAAAATACAAAACTATCGACTTTATGCAAATACAGCAAAAACAATGGAATTCGAAGAATGCATACCTGCAACCTTCTGTTGGGAAACCATCCATTCCATTCAGCAATTTCAAAGCTAATTGATAACTGGTGACAGTTTTGACCTCTATCCCAAACCTCTCTAAATGATGCTTTGTTACCAGAGACCGCACTGGCTTCCCATCCAATACAAGTGCCTTCATGCCTCTGAAATAATCTGGTGGCTTTGCAGATCCTAGTAATATATCACCACTTTCTCTGTTCTCATGTCCAACTTTTAATAAAGCTGTGAATGAAAATGTACTTCCAACACCTGGACGGCTTAAAAAACTAATCTCACCACCCATTAACTCGATCAAGCAGCGACTAATACTAAGGCCAATTCCTGTTCCCCCATGTGTCCGAGAAGTGGAGCTGTCAGCCTGCATAAAAGGTGTGAAAACTCGACGTTGTGCATGAAGGGGAATCCCAATCCCTGTATCTTCTACACTAACTGCAAGCTTTACATCATCTGTTGACCTAGGCATCTTCACCTTTCCATCAGACTCTACTAATAAAGCATCGCTGTTAAATAACAACTTAAACGATTCCCAGTTGTTTCTTCCATCTGCAGCCTCTAAACCACTCAGGGTATCAGAATTATGGAATGCAGGATCTTCAGTGCCTTTTTTAGAGCTAGAAAGCCACTGTGTGAGCATGCTGACGTCCTCTGCAAGGTGTACGCATATAAAGATGTGACCTTTCATTGTAAACTGCCAACACAATAGTCGAAAACAATGTTGAAGGTCACTCAAATTTTCTACTATCAATTATTTCAAAAATGCTAAAACGTTTCAAAAAAACAAGGAAAGTTTAGATAATTATTATTGAGCATAACAAAGTATTAAGTCTAGACGACCTGTTTAACTGATATCATTATAGGAAAATTGAAGTGCGCCTTGATGTATTCACTTCACAATTTTCCACTAATGGTCTTTCCATTTAGCATACATTGTCCAATTTCCCTTTGCAGAATTGAGATCCAGAAAATACAACTTGCCTTCTCTGGGAAGATTTGTACGGATGAATCAGATTATTGTAATAATCTTTTATCAAATGCTTGGATAAAAATATATAGCCTTGGAAGATTTGAATGAATTGGATTTTGACAGAAACTTGGATAGAATCATATGGCCTAGAAGATTAAATGAATGAGATTCTACATTCAGTAAGCGTGTGTAATGAGCATTTTAACTGGTTGTGATATAGGAAACTTGTGAAAAAGTTTCTTTTGACACATTCACTCAACCAACTTTATAAATTGCAGACACCCTTCATTCCTTGTTCCCATCCTCCCCATTCACGTTCCCTTGCTATTTTCCCACTCAAATATAATTTCAAGGATTTTGGGGATACTTCTTTCTAGTCATTCCCCACTTATGCCTTCCTACATTTCACTGTTCCCTCAAAATTGGGGTCTCGGTAGAGCTTCAAAGATTTTCCACTTGACACGCAATTTCCAACTCCCCTTGCAGGATTGAGATAAAAAAATAACAGTTTACTTTTCTTCAGTTTGTTTGTAAGGTTGGATCAGAAGATTATGGTATTTTTTCACTGAAGGCTTGATTAGAATTGTATAAGCTTGATTAGAAACTAAGCTAGTGGGAATAAACCCTCAATTGGTTAAAGGGAATTCTAGATCCACATGACCTATATTACCAATTTGTTTAAATTTTGCCCCAAAATTAGACCTGGTTCATACCCGATCCAAGTTTCTGACCTAGCCCATTGTAGGTACAAACAACGCATGTCCAAATGCACCCTATAGCATACCTACATGACCCTAAGACATTTAGCAACACCCAAGGCAAATTAGAGCCCAACCAAGCATTTTTTTTTTATATTTTTTTGGGCGCATTTCAAGCCTCATGGGTTGACCCATCACTCAAAACAAAAAAAAAACCTAAACCCTAAATTCGACCCCAAAACAACCTAAACACATTTACCACATTTTAAAAACAAAAACACACTTGTTGAACTTTCATTCTTGCTTGTCATTACATGTATAGCGATTAAGACTGAACAATGAAGGTTCAAAAGAGGTTGAATATCTATTCACATGCAAGAGCCTATTATGCCAAGGAGAATGTGAAGAAAAGATTCTTTGATTGGAGGTAAGCTTTTTGCTTTCTTTTTCTTGTTTATTTGGTACAAACTCTCTTGTTTTGTTTGTTGTTTACTTTTTCACTCTCCTACATCTAAAAAGAAAGGGTTAGGATTGTCTTTTTCTTTCTCAATTATTTGGAATGAGTTGTTTTCCAAACTTGTTGCCATAGGGATTACAATGTCAACTAGTTCTAGCTTTGAGGAGTCAAACCCACTTCAAAATGGACCTAAATTCACCATTGTCAAAGTACGTTGTTATGATCAACAAGTTTCAAATGGGTGGAGATATGTTTTGATAGCAATGGGTGTGGTGTCCAATATAAAAGCTCATACAATTGAGTGAAAGCCCGTTTGTATGGTATTCCTAGCATGGGCATCAAATTTCACCCAAGCAAGGATGCACTAGTGCCAACATCTATAGTGTAGGAATATATTTGAGAGGAGGAATGAGCTAAAGAAGGAATTGCCCTTAGAATAAGTCAATCTTTGACAAAGAAAAGATCTCGATCAAGGAGGGCCCATGTTTTCCTAGTGCTTAACATTCGTAACATTATAGTAGAGAGCTACCCATTTTTGGCTACACATGAAGAAGAGCCCACCACAAATAAAAGAACAAGGGGATTATTGAAAATGTGTACATGCAAATGGGTTGTCCTCCAACATTGTTCAACCACCATATTGGCAAGATATGGTCAAGAAAAACTAATGAGGCTCAAAAAGTGTACAAGGACCTAAGTTTTGAAAAGACTTACAATGCTTTATTGGCAAAGGAGCTGAAACTTGTAAAAGATTCATTGAAGCCCATCAAGGATTCATGGATCGAGATAGGGGTGTCTATTATTGCCAATGGATGGTAGGATACCTAAATCAAGCCCTTAATCAATAAAAAGTTTGATTGCAATGTTCCCTAATGAGGCAATGTTGTTCAAAGTCATGGATCGTGGGGGGTAATTGAAGGATGCACAATTTACTGTAGACATCCTTATACAAGTCATTGAGTAAGTGGGGTCCAAAAAATGTTGTCCAAGTCATCAACAAACTACAAAAAACTGCAAAGCAACTGGTTTGTTGGTTGAGACCAATGTTACAGGACTCGAACTCTCCTCGGACTTGACAAGCTGATTTTTGACTCAAACTCAGACTTGGTGCCTAGACTCACCGCAGACTCAACAAATTGAAAAACCTAAGAAATACAGAGATTTTTAAGGATTTAAAACTTGTTTCATGCACCCTTTAATAAATAAACCTTAAAGACACAATAACCTCATCAAATAGAAGCTACTTTGATCACATATACAAGTATACATCCATCAAATAAGTATAAACAAAAAATTTCGCTAAAGGAAATAACAATTTAGATATATAAATATTGTCAAATATATACAAAACTCATGTTATATGAAATCCATGGCATCAAAACAAATATCAAAACTAAAAATATAAGTCTATGGCTCAGAGGAGCTTGCATTACTCATCCCAACATCACAAGTCATGCACTAGCGTCTAAGATAGGTCTTGTATGGTGATGTAGCCATGATATTTGCTTGCGTCTAAGATAGGTCTTATATGGTGATGTAGCCATGATATTTGCGTAGACTCAGCAAATTGAAAAACCCAAGAAATACAAAGATTTTTAAGGATTTAAAACTTGTTTTGTGCACCCTTCAATAAATAGGCCTTAAAGACACAATAACCTCATCAAATAGAAGCTACTTTGATCACATATACAAGTATACATCGATCAAATAAGTATAAACACAACTTTTAGCTGAAGGAAATAACATATTTAGATATATAAATATTGTCAAATGTATACAAAACTCATGGAATATGAAATCCATGGCATCAAAACAAATATCAAAACTAAAAAATATAAGCCTATGGCTCAGAGGAGCTTGCATTACTCATCCCAACATCATGACAAGTCATGCACTAGTGTCTAAGATAAGGTCATGTATGGTGATGTAGCCATGATATTTGCTTATGTCTTAGTGACTAGTGTGTATATTCAAGTGAGGAATTTATTATTAAAGTTTTCTTGAAGCCTACAAGACTGCATGTTTTGCTGTCAAGCTCATTAACAAAGAGGAACGGTTAAGTAAAAAGATAAATGGTTATGTTCTAGTTTGACCTTAGCTAGGATATTTAATAGATGGAATTGTTTTATGAGTTGTCTATGTAGGGCCTGATTGATACATTCTTGCATTATGAAGATGGCATTTCTTGCCAACTATGACTTAACCTGTATTTAGTAGTACAATGACTGTAGCATGGCAACTTTGCCTATGAGTGTCCTTGTATACTAAACAAGTTGTCCATTGTATGAAACAAGATAATCCTTGATTGTGGCTTTGACTATCAAGATGCAAAGATTTGCAACAAGGGATATGTCTTTAGTAGGTTTTATGATCATGATTTACCATTGGCCTATTACTTGCATACACTTATAGTTTGATGGGGGTTCAAACTTTGGGGGCAACACCCCAATGGGGTTGAGGGGCAACGCCCCTTGCAGGGGTTTGGGGGCAATGCACACCATTTTCATATCTTTTTTGGAAATTCTGGATTGGCATGTCTTCTTCTTCTTCTTCTTCTTCTCGCATATTCTTCATTGCTAACAAATTATAAGATCCCATATGAATACTAGCCATTGAATTATTTGGGTGACAATCCATCTTCATATTAGAGTCAAACCCAAAAGCATCATATGCATATTAGGAGACTCACCTTCTTCCCAAGTCGTGTTGCGTGTATCCATATGTTGGGAATCTTTGTAATCTTGGCCGAAAACTATTTGTTCAACCATCAACTTAGGTCTCCTATCTTGGCTTTCATCTGTGGATAAGATTTCTTCCTTCATCCTATTGGTGTCTCCCCTAATTTCCTCCATTTTTCTCAAGTCTTCATTTGTTATTGTATCCATCTCCTCAACAATTGGATTATCTACAAAATCCCTAGGGTTTATACATCTGTCTTAACCAATTTCAAGTCGTTGATTTAAATTAAATCTTTACTTCACAAGCAATTTGCTCAATAATGAAAAAAAAATTAGTTTGCTTCAAAGTTTACAAATAAACAGAAATTTCTATCACAGAACAATGCACAACAAGTTATCGAATTTTAAAGGACAACTAATTTAATTTTTTGTGATAAATATGACATCTAAATCTAATACGAATCTTACCAAATTTGTTGTTGTATAGTCTCCTCAATTGGAAAAGTCATAATAGTGTTCCTTGCTCGTTGGTGTCAACGATTGTGAGATAATGGTGCCCTCGCCTCTAATGCTTTAAGTTTTATTTGCTCACAATCTAGCTTGTGACTCACTTGGAGCTAGATGACTAGATAATCAATGGATCTTTCGCCTCCAAAGTCTAGAATTTTCCTTCACATTAACATCCTCCTTATGGTTCCAAGCGTGAAACCCTTCAACACCAATGCTTCAATGGAAAATTATACTTGATATAGAGTTGCTTGACACTTGGTTGAAAATTGAAATTTACCTATTTTCCCTTGGTTTAATTTGATGGTGAAACTCAATTTTGGGCACAAGGTTGTAAGGTTGTTGGTGATTAGGTTCGACGCAGTCCTAGATGATCTCACTAGCTCATTTGCTATCACCAAGTACCTGAAATGATAGGTGCAATACCTGCTACTAGTTGAGACGAAACCTATTCGCCATGCCTGTAGAGTGGTTTAATTATCATAATCAGCATCTACAAGTGATAGATTTGAAAATCAAGTAACAACTACTATAAATGTCCCGATCAATGAGCTAGGGATTTTGTCCTAACATCAAAAACAAAAACCATCCTCAAGTGCTTGTGAAAATCTCACCAATTAACTAGAGAAATTATGGAAATTAGATGACCAAAAGACAAAATAACTTGAATACAAATATCTGTTCATATTTTAGGTCTCAATAGCTCATTTGCTGTCACCAAGTACCTGAAATAATAGGTGCAATACCTACTACTAGTTGAGACGAAACCTATTCACTATGCCTGTAGAGTGGTTTAATTATCATAATCAGCATCTACAAGTGATAGATATGAAAATCGCAGTAACAAATACTATAAATGTCCCGATCGATGAGCTAGCGATTTCGTCCTAACATCAAAAACAAAAACCATCCTCAAGTGCTTGTGAAAATCTCACCAATTAACTAGAGAAATTATGGAAATTAGATGACCAAATGACAAAATAACTTAGAATACAAATACCTGTTCATATTTTAGGTCTCATGGGCCCAAGACTAGCACCCAATTTCAAATTTGAAAGTACATTTTAAATTAATATATTTTATATTAAATATTTATTAAATAAATATATACATGTGTAGTAATAAAAAGCACCTTTATTTATGAGGGCATTGGACATCGACTTTAAATTGGAAAGGACATGACATTATCTTCGTTAAAGAGTCCTTCCAAAAGTGAATGTATTGTTTTTGTCTCTTGTTGAAGAGGGGCCACCATGATTACACCAAAATAGTTTTTACAAAAATTTATAAAAAATAAATCAAAATAATTTGAAATTTTTACTATAACTTACTAGGCCTTGGATCTCACATTTCTAAGAAAAATCACCAAAAAATTTGCTGATTTGCAACCTTAAGAGTAAATTTGGTGAAAACCCTAATTTCACAATAACTTTTTCAAATCTGTTCTAAATGACCTCAAATCTGGACTATAGCAGCTTCAATATGTTCTTCATCAACCCTCCAAAAATCGAGAAAAAAAATAGTTGATTTGCAGTCTAGGGAGCAAATTTGATGGAAACTCTAATTTCACAATAACTTCAAATCTGCTCCAAATGAACTCAAATTTGGGTTGTAGCAGCTTCCATATGGCCTTGAAAAACCCTCCAAAAATTAGGAAAAAATTAGCTAAATTGAGATAGATATGCACTTTTACAATTTGACCTCTTAAGTCAAAAAAAATTGTCTCAATTCTTGCCTTTTAAGTGCGAAGAGCATTCTCTAATACAACTTGTAATGAAATAACTTGCAGAAAAGAAGAATATGATGGTAATAAACTAAGAACACAATTTGCAAATGCTTGAGAATAATAAGCCACTTTGAGGGGGCAAACCTCCAAATATCTCCAATAAGAACACAATTTGCAATATGATGGTAATAAACTAACGATTAGCTACTATATATACTTAATAATGCCATGGCTGCCATCCAAGCTGACTTAGATACCTAAACATAACAACTAGGGCAATTTAATTATCTAAATAAGACTAGAATAATGATTGTATTACTTAATTTAGAGTTTAAGGTAGTCAAGTCGACTACTCATAACCTAATGCACACTATAAGATTAAAGGCGTAGCAAAGGATAATCTATACTACTACAAGAAAAGGGAAGAATATGGTAGACATTGCATACAACGTGCATGCAACCACAAAAGAGACTCGATGGGAATAAGAATCAAAGAGGGAAGCCAAGTACAATTTCTTTCTTTAACAAGAGTAAGTTACTTGGCAACTTCAACCCACTAGTCTCTTATAAATTGTTTCTTCAAAGTTGATTGGATGTACAAATTCCTTCATTCCCCACTTTATCTCGAATATACACTTCTACTTCGGCTCCGAGAGTATGCTATTGGATTTTCTTTGATTGCCTCCCACAATCTCCTTCACTCTTCTCATTCCATCAAATTAAGAGATTGTATAATTTATTGGTTTGTCCTCTTATCTTATTGAGGTCTTCTCCCACTATTGTTTGGACTTAATGACATCAATTTCTTGGGGCATTGTGTTGAACTTCACTTTGCTCTTCTTCCTCCAAAACACTCCTTTCTTCGTACCACTAATCATTTAATACAAAAGCACTTGAGTATACTAGATTAGTCCAAAAGCACTCATATATACATCATTTGTTTGTAATGTGCTTCACAATCATGTTCAACACGAATGTCTTGTAATATAATGTGGTGCCCCACAAGGAGTTGAGGTAGGCAGTTCAGCAATGAATCCACATGTTTTGTTACCACTAAATTGTTCCAAATTGTATCCAACAATACTTGATTTTTTTGCAAAACGTCTTCCCATACTAAAAGAACCCACAAGAACAAAATACTCTTGTGAGATTTGTTTCTTGTTCTTGGTTTGTTGTTAGGCTCACCCATATATGTTTCCATCTTTTCAAAGTCATCAAGTATTGTTTATCAATACCAATTCTTTACGAATCTTACTTGACCTCATATAAGCAATGGCACCAAATATTTATTGCTAAACTATTACACTACAAATTGCATAATATAAATAAAACTATAACAATACATACCAATTGATTGTAGACAAATAACAATGATTGATTTATTCCAAGGCAGTGTTTGATAGAGTCGTGAAGAACGAGGACCATGTACAAATCAACTCCTACCCTGACTACAAGAATCCTATTTAAAGTGCTTAACAACTATTTGTTGGACCAAAACTGTTGGAAACCACTTGCAACTATTTCCTAGCAATTACCCACAACTACAAAGCCTACAAGTAATTAACACATAGTCAATTACATCCATGGTAACAAATGTAATGTCCCCTTCCTTGAGTAGCCCAAAATGACTCATTTAGCCTATTT
>VDFB02347181.1:0-16928 GCA_007258455.2 Sequoia sempervirens
TGAAGAAGTTTGGAATGGAAGACTCCAAACCTGTTGGTACTCCCATGGTAACCAAATGTAAGTTGACTCAAAATGATGACTCTCCTAAAAAAAATCAAACTAGATATGGATCAATGATCGGTGGATTGCTCTACTTGACTCAAACTAGATCGGATATTAATAATGTTGTATGTATGGTCGCTAGATTTCAAGTTGATCCAAAAGAATCACATGTGACTGTTGTCAAAAGAATCTTTAGATATCTGAAAGGAACAATTGACTTTGGACTTTGGTATCCAAAGGATGATTATCTCACTTTGTGTGCATACACTGATGCAGATTGGGCTAGTGATGTAGATGACAAGAAAAGTACTAGTGGTGGTGCTTTCTTCCTAGGGAAGAAGCTAGTATCCTGGTTAAGTAAAAAGCAAAACTCAATTTCTCTATCCACTATTGAAGCAGAATATATTGTTGTTGCAAATAACTGTACTCAAGTGATATGGATGAAACAAATGATGAAAGATATCAGGATAATATATGAAGAGCCTATTGCCATATACTGTGACAATTTAAGTGCAATAAATATATCAAGGAATCCATTACTGCACTCTAAGACAAAACATATATCAATAAAGTTTCATTTCCTGAGAGAGAAAGTGAATGAGAAAGAAGTCAAACTAGAGTATGTGCCTACCAAAGAACAAATTGCAGATATATTTACTAAGCCATTGCTGAAAGATACTTTTGAGTATCTCAAAGGAATGCTAGGGGTAATTACCCCTCATGATAAGAACTAAATGATACATTTACTTGCATTAATCCATGAGCCTCATTGCTATATTTTGATCTGGATTGATGTTTTCGTGGCTGCTACTCAGGGGGAGTAGTTAGATGTGTAGATATGTGGTTCAAAGTGTATGGAAAGGTCATGGTTACCTTTGCCATTGATGTCAAAGGGGGAGAAGAGTAATATGAAAAACATCTTAGGGGGAGAAGAGCAACATGACAAATCTTTTAAAAAATGAAGTGCAGAAGAAGTCAGCATGTTGGGTTGATGGTATTTTTCACATCATTTGTTGTCATCAATGCCAAAGGGGGAGATTGTTGGGAGTTTTTTGGATGATATAGATGTGTTGTTGATATTTGGTTTTGTTGATGTCAACACTATTAGCATTTGGTGTATCTATTACTGTATATGTCGAGGATATTGAGAAAATTATAAGAAAAAGTGTTTCAGGTTCCTAGTGGAACTGTGTAGGTCACGAAAGCGTTTTGTTCTATACGTAAAAAATTAGCTGATGTGGATTAAAGTGTTTATTGTTGAATGTTTTTAGGTCATCTACTGGAAGTTTTAGAGGTCCGCGTGAAGTTCTTTGTGACTTATGGTCTAACAATATTTTGTTGGTCTCTGTTAGTGTTCTTGAATGAAGATTGTGTGATTCTAGTTATCTCAGTTGTTGCGGATGCTTCTCTATTATTTCTTGGTGTTCATAGATGTCTTTAGTTCATTCTCTATCTTTGTGGTATGTCCACATTACTCGGTGAGCTCATGGTTGAAGATCTTTGTGCGCATGTTCGGTTTTTCATGTTCTTGGCCAACATGTTAGTGGTAACATGTTGTGGATCTTCGTGGAAAAATTAATTAAATTATTTTTGTGTTGGAGATATTAATTTGGGTCTCCACTATGTTGTGGCCGACCTTGGTGGATCCACATTGAAAATCTAATTGTAAAGTTGGGCTAACATTGAAAATATATTTTATTTTTCTTGGCTAACTAAGTTGTGATGAAATCTCTTGTAGCGAATATATAAGAGCGATTGTGTGATCAGTGGAAAGTATGCTTCGTGTGCTCCTATGTGCGTATGTGTAAATATCATTACTGAGCAGAGTGTGAAGAAGATTGTGCGAAGTGTGAAGAAGTGTTGAGCTTAATTGGAACTGTAATTAGGCTTGAGCAGAAGCTATTTTCTCAGTTCATACCCTCTAGATTTTTAATCCAACTTTGTTGGGCAGTGAGCCCCTTTTGTAATTGAGCAGTGAGCTCTAGGTAGTGTGCCTGAATGCATGTGCATTCCCCTTATTGTTTTTCACTATACTTTTAGCAGGGTATAATCTTGTGGACTAACATCCATCGTGGTTTTTCCCTTAACAAGGTTTCCATGTAAAAAAATTCTTGGTGTTCATTGTCTCTTTGATATGTTAATTGCTTATGGTTAACTGTTCATTCATCAGATCTGAGATTAAGGATAAGTTAAGTTAGAAAAAGTTTAAATTTATGTGACAACTGATTCACCCCCCTCTCAGTTGTTTGTCCTTGTTTTGCCAACATATGCTTCTACCAACATCAATTAACCAACAAAGAAATAGACATATATTTTCCATCATGGAATCTTGAAATTGGTTTGTATCAATGCTATTAGTAGATAACACAACCGCAAAAATATCATTGAAAAAAGAAAATATGTGGGCTATACCAAACAATATCATTCGTCAATTAGCCAATGAAGCTAAAAAATAACTTCCATGATAACTCAACATCATTTGCTTGAAATTTTATAAAATTGGCAGAGACATATTTAAACATTCCTAAGACCTCCACCAAGTCATTTTGCATCAAACCTCACAAAAATGGAAATTTTAAAACTTTTCCAAATTACCAGTTGAAGACATAAAACCATCAATTCTCTAAAACCTAAAGGTTTATATTAACCATGAAACCTTTGACATCAAATCCAGGGATAGAGTCAATAGTATATCCATAAGAAGGTTCACCAAGAAATCTCACCGATCTCCTAGAACAATTATTTTTGGTGTGATGTTGGTTGCACATTCACCTTAGTGCTCCTACATCAAACATGTTGAGTAGGAAATTTGTGAGCATAGGCTCACAAAGGTGGAGTTGAGTGATAGAAATTCCATTCAAGATTGTGAACAATCTGTAGCAAGCTCCATCACTATAACAAGTGCACCAAATTATACCTTTTTCCTCCTTTTCCAACATCTTGTCGGAGCACCATCATCTTCCTCCAACAACACTCCATTATCTTCCTTCTCCCTCTCGTGGACTCTTTTCCACCATAGACTTTCCTCCTCCACCAAAAAAACTCTCCATTCTTCTCCTCTTTCATTTGTTTTGACCCACCACAAACCAACCACCTCCACCAAAATTTTCCTGCCCACTCATCCACACACAAGTCAATATGACCGACTCTATGGAAGTTAAATATTTCCATATCCTCCTCTATTTTCTCCTCATTATACTCTTCATTCTCCTTTCACAAATGAAGGTAAATAAAAATCATGACTGAATTCACAAATTTTTGAAAATACGTCGTCCTTCTTTGTTGCTATGACATCTTCCTCTACATCCTTCACTGTGATGTTGTCTTCAATTGCTACAACATATTTCTCTCATTTTTTCATTGTGATCTTTTCAAACCATTCACCCTCTATCACTGAAATTTGTTCCAACAAATCTTCTTCACCTTTTCCATTCTCTACTATTGTAATCACAACTACATCTTTATCCTATGTAGGGGCTACTCTCACATCTTTCTCCTTTCATCTTAGGCTACAACACTCATTTCATCCACTCTTCTTTCGGCTATCCTCTTTAAAGAGATCCCTCTTCTTCTAAATTTTCTTTTCCAATACCTCTACCCTGGCCTAATCTTCCCCACTTTCTCACAGACTATCCTTCCCATCTCCTCAAACTTTTCATTTTCTACTTTCTCCCACTATTGAACTCCCAGAACAATATTCGCATGGGTCTCCTCACGACCCATCCCATCTTTGTCTAATGCAATCTCATCTCAATATGCAATCCACATCATACTCTTCACAATCTTTTCGTGGCTTCAAGCTCTCTCGCTGCTCACAACTCTACAACATCCCTCACATGAGCTTCTACTCTACTGCCTTCACACTCTTCTCTACTCGCAGGTCCTAGTGGATCCTCTCCACACTCAAGATCTCCTACTCTGATACCATTTGGTGCAAACAAATACAAAAAATATTTTGCACCAAACTCCCAATTTAATACCAATTAAATGATATAACAATTTGATCTTACATCCAATTGAAAATTCAATATGACAATTTCATTTATCAATTAGATTAAATTAACAATTTCACAGCCAAATAACTAATCACTCTCAAACATAATTCAATTCCAAATTCACTTTCAAATCAACTTAAATTCATGGTAATAGTTACTTACAACCTGTAAGTTACAATTTAACATCATGTTAATTGACCTTTCCTACAGATAATACAATAATCAAACTCCCATTTGATTTCCTACAGGTCACTTCATCAGATATGCACTTTAGTATTCTTCTTCTCTATTTTCTATCGATTGAATTCTCACTTCCCTTTGTTTATACGCAACTTGTATTCTTCTTTAGAAAAATTTAACCAAATTCCAGTTACTACCTTGTACATGGTACAAATTTTGTTCGGTTCCTATTTGCCAACATTTGATTCATGTGCGGCACAATATAGATTTATTTCCTTCCTTTGTTAGCAACGAACTCCTACCTTTCTCCTTAGCACCAATTTTCTTTCCTAAATCACTTTGCAACCTCTTCTTAGGCTAGGGCACCCCTCTCGCCTCTTTGTAGCTTCTTTTCAAACTCCCAATGCCTAGCCAATTACCTTCACTTCGCAGACTTCTATTAAGTCTCACACATCCCCCTCTATCCTGTGTGCCCCTTCACTAACTCTCCCCTTTTGTAGCTCTTCTTTTTCCGTCAACTACCCACGCACACTTCCTTCTTAGTTTTTTAGAACCATAAATGCTCCATTGTTAAATGGTTGGGAGATGAGGCATGGTCTCCCAATTAGCCAAGCATGAATTTTCCCTTTCTAAATGTTGTGCTCTTCTTTTATCATTCCTTAAAAAATTTAAATAAATTCATATTTTACTCAAGAGATCTTGGGGCATTAACACAAAATCATACATTATTCAAAAAATCTTCAAGAATATGTAGATATATTTCTTTAGAGTCGATGCTTCTACCAACATCAATCGACCAAGAAAGAAACAAACTTATATCTTTTTCACCATGGCATCTTGAAATCGGTTTGTATCGGTGCTATTAGATAACATAACCACATAAATATCATTGAAAGAAGCAAATATATAGGCTATACCAAATAATATCATTCGTTAATTGGCCAACAAAGTTGAAAACTAACTTCCATGATAACTCTACATTAGTTGCTTGGAATTTTATGAAAAATTGGCAAAGATGTATATTTCAACATCCCTAAGACCTCCACCAAGTTGTTCTACATCAAACCTCATGGAAATGGAAATTTTTAAACTTTTCCAAATTACCAGTTTAAGTCATAAAACCATCAATTATTTGAAACCTAAAGGTGTATAACCATGAAGCCTTCAACATCAAATCTAGGATGGAGTCAACAATTTGTCCATAAGAAGGTTCACCAAATGGTGCAATGTTGGTTGTGTGTTCACCCGGGTGCTCCTACATCATTATTTATCTTGATTTATATGTTGATGGTGTGGTTACTATTTATTTTTATAATTGTGGCTGAAAAATATATGAATTCTCAAGCATATTAGAAGGTACATATTGATAGCCTTATGAAGGAGAAATGGATGCATGTATAAGAAAGGTTGAACCTCAAACTTTTAGTGAAGTTAACAATGTCAATGATGCAACCAATTGTGTAATTATGCTTAAATTTGACAGGTTCTAGATTTTGGTGTGTGAAGATATTTTTATTTTTTGTAGATCATAATGTAAACTAGGTATACTCCTCTAACTTGTATTGGCTTGAGTATCTTAATTTTAGGATTTTGTGATATTTCATCATAATACTATGAATTTTATTATTAGGCTCGAAAGACATCCTTGACCCTTGACACCTCAACTAGAGTGAAGGCTAACAACATAATCAAAGACTATGCTAAGGGGTACAAGGGTGGAACACCATTTTTAAAATTATTTTAGCCTTTTTTGGCATGTTATTTTCTAGGCCCGTTATTTTTTTGCCCATAGTATTGTAAAACCACCCTTTATATGTGCCTATTAATAGATGCATATGAATGAGAAGTGGGAATTATGATTTTTTCTAAATATTTCATAGGTATGCAGGGCTTTCTAGAATGTTGAAGTGAGGAAGTGTGTTGCATATAAACTCTTTCCTTGAATATTAATAGATAATCATGCCTCTCTTTAATGGTGGAATTATTTCCATAAGTCGTTCTCCATGTATATTTGGTGTTATGTGTTTATTTATCATGGTTTATTGATTTATATTTATTTCCATATAAATTGCTTAATAGATAATCTAATGTTGTATTAATAAAAATTAGATCCATGTACTTTGAAGGACTAACATTTACAATAGTTTATGTTGTTTTATTAACATTATTATTCAATATTTATTTTCTTGGGATTTCTATCAATCAAGATGAAATTATCAACATACGTTTTGAATTTTGTTATTATCTTATGCAAAATTTACACTATGCTTGCATGGAGATAAAAAAGACATGCATAATGATATTGAAAAGCATGGTTTTGGTTTGTATTCTCTATGGATGGATTATTTTAATGCCTCTAATGGTAAGTTTAATATTAGCTCCTCAAATACTATTCATTCTATTAACAAATGCATATCAAATATGCCTCATGACTTAGTTCAGCAGAAGGTACATCATCAATTTAAGGAGGGGCACCTCATTTTTTCAACTTATTTTTTATAAAGGAAGAATTAATTTCTTAGTTTCTCCATGGATAATTGTCATAGATTTATCCTAAAACATCCAACTTGCAACATATTTTGTAATCACTTCTACCATTACATATCTTGGAACTCCACTCGTGCTTAAACATGTCAAGGTGACAACTATTGGTTTTGTTTATACTTATACATATATATCTTGTTGTGCCTTTTGGATCCCTTCCTTCCTCTCTCCCTTTTACATTTTGATCTAGTCCCAAATATCATTCTTGAATTCTTATCGTGCTTGCAAAAAGCATACATCCCCAACTAGAGTCAATATTGAGCCACGTTAGAAATTGCTAACAAATTTGATGTTCTTGTATGTTGTAGTACCTTGTTGTTTTCTTGAGTGTCCCTTATGTGTCTCATTTTATGTGTTTTCCTACCAAAAATTTAATAAATGTAATTTCATTTGTGGTACTACTTAGATAACCATTTTGCTATGTCTTCTTGCATCCCTGATGTTTTGGTATTCTCTATTATGTTACAATACCCTCTATTATCTTTTGATGGCCTATTGTACTCATATACACCTGCCTTTATATTCCACATGCACATTTCATTCCATTATTTTATTTTCTAGGAAAAATACTCTAATTTCCTATATTTTCCCTCTCCCTTGCTTTGGATTATGTGTTCTAGGTTTGGTCCACTTGTGGTGACTTTTCTAGGTTTTCTACGGATAGATATGTTCTTATAAGTGGATCATGTGTCATGGTAGTCTCCCTTTGGTATTCTTGGTCACCTATAGTTATGATTTGGTTGTATTATCTTTGGTTTCCTATAATGATATTGCGGTAGTTATGTTATGATAATTCAATGTGCTCCATCATCATAAAATGGCCCCATGATATGCTTATGTGGACACATGTGGCTACTCTTCATTAGTGACGCCATATTTCTTGGTTTTGTTCTCTTTGGAATTGGTCTTTCATTTATGTGGCACCAAGTGACCCTTCTATTGCAATTGTGATGAGTTTATTCCTTGTGAAGTGAGGTTGTAATGACATGTGCTATGGTTGAGGTGGTAGTTCTATTTCATATGTATGAAAATTCATGCTTATAATGAAAATATTTTATCCATAATGGTTCCTATATATTTTTAAATGTATTTTCCTTTGGTGGCCCTCTTTGTGTGTGATGGATTCTACCATTTATGCACTAGGAACTACTCAAACTGTATCGGTTTATTGTAGAGTTATGTAGTTTATACTACTCTCAATTTCTTGATTGGTTTCACATTGTTGTGTGTGTTTTGTGGTTACGTTTTTTGTTCTTGTTGTAATATTTTTTGTTCCTATGGTAGTATCTATCCCCTAACCTCTTTGTGTGAGTATTTTTATTCCCTCAATAATCTCTTGATTGTGAAGTTTGGTTGTGGTGGGGAAAATTGTGTTATGTTCTCACATGGCATATTATTGGAAATGTGCTCATTTTTAAAAGTTTGTGTGATTTTCAGCTATAAAATACAAGTTGGGAATATTTTGTAGAAAATTTTCTCATAGGCTATTATATATTTAATGTTTCATTATTGGTGGATTGAAGGAGGCCTCTTGTGCTCATACTATGATCAATGTGTTGGTGCAAGTTCAAATATTTTGTTCTTAGGCACCATTTTTGCATTAATTATATGTCAAGGATTTTTTTGAAAATGAGACAATTATTGGTGACTCTTTATTTGAACAATGATTGTGACGCAATGGCAGGGGTCCCAAAACTCTCACACAATCTCAATTTGACAAAACTCAACCAATTATTGCTTGCTCTTACAACTAGGACTCATCCTTCCTTCACAAAACTCTTGTTTCAAAACACCCAAACTGAGAACAAAGCACAAAAACTCTTGTTGTTTCTTCAAAGAAATTTAATCAACATCAAATGACTGGCCCAAATCCTATCTCCAACTTAGACATCACAAACATGAGAACTTTCAAAGTTGATTGTCCTAATCAACAACTAGGCCCATTTAGGCCACATAAACAACAACTCCAAATTCCCAAGCCCATTTCTCTTTACCAATGACACCAACATGCCCAAGTATACCCACATAAAATAATTAAACCATCCCCCATTCTTTATTCATTTCATTTTATCAAACACCTATCCTAAACCTTCATTCTTGACTCCCAAATAGGACTGTCACAAGATTGCCTTAACAGGACAGTTAATAAAATAATGGCCTCAAACTTATAAATTCACCAAACCCTATCTAGAAGTGGCTCAAAATAAACTTAGGCACATTTTAAAAATAATATTATTCAAGAAGGATACACTCACCACAGTCAAGACTCTTAAAACCCCACTATACCCTGTTATTTCTAGATTTTTCTACAAATTGTAGACCTAGGGCATCATTAAATCTGCCCAAAACCTCCTTCTCACACTCTAAAAATTTGAGAGCCTTTAAAGTACATATCAAACTCCCTTACCACCAATTTATAGAGATTTTCAATGATGAAAATTAGAGAAAGTCAAATTTTAATGCACATTGTTACCCTAGATTAGGGTTTTTACCCGCCTAGACAAAGTTGCTCATAACTTACACAAATCTGAATGGATTTTAATGAAACCAAATGAATATTATATTGGATTCATAGGGATTTCACTTAAAATGAAGGAGGAGAGGATTTAAGCACAGTACAAGGCTATACAAAAGCCTGAAATAAAGAAAATGTTGGTAATTAACAAGAAAAACAGAGTATTTCATTGAATTTCTTCCTCATACACCATTCCCCTTCCTTCCTCAAAGTTTTTGAAGCTTCAAAATGATCATATAAACTAAAAAAAATGACTCAAACTAACTCTCCAACTACCTGACCCTTCACATTCCTCTATTTGGCATTTTTTTTCATTTTTACAATATTGCTTGACAACATTTTGTCAATTTTTGCAACTTTTACATTATATGCCCAATGGATCCAAAATAACTATATAAGGCATATTACAAGCTAAATGTGGCCATTAAGACCTTATTACATCATGAAACCATCAACACCAAATCAAAAACCTAAAATTGCCTCATGGAGGCATGTTCATGCTAGGGTGCTCCTGCACCAACTCTCCCAAAAAAAAATTCCAAGTTCTCTTGGATTGTTTCCTCCTTGTGGTCTTCTTTTCCCTGCTTCTTTCATCTTCACCTTTGGTTTTAGTTGGTCTATGCCAACTTGTTTCCATTTGTCTTTCTCTTGAATCTACTCCTTCATGCCTGTGTGTTACAATCTCCCTTTTCCTTCTCAATCTGTTGTATCTTGATCTTTAGTTTGTTCCCTATCCAAAGCATTATCACAACAAAGATGTGATACATTGTCTTCTACCACAATCCACCATGTTTCTTCAACTCTTTGTAAGTCTTCAAGATCAATTCATCTTTGATCTTCTCTTTGACACCATCTCAATATCATTTTCCCTCTAAGATCAGGTCCTTTACCTCTAATACACCTTCACCTTCATGCTTGGGAATGGCTGCAATGTCTTTGTCTTCTTCATCCATGAATTCTTCTTCTGCATCTTCAAACTCTTCTTCCTCTTCTATCATCTTCATTTTCCTTCTCTTTTTGACTATCTTCTTAATGGGCCATACAACTTTCTTTTCAATGTCAAATGCCAACTTTGTGCTTGTCTAAGCAACTGCTCCATCTCCCTTTGGAATTCCAATTCTACTCTTTCTATAGCTTGCTTCAGTTCTGCTACCTCTTTCTCTATTTTCCTCATCTCTTTTCTCTTCCTCTCTTTTACTTCTTTCTTTTGTGACTCTATTGCCTGCAAATACCTTCTCAACAAATCCATCTTCTCTTTACTCAAGCAAGTCTCTCCTTGCTTCCTCTTCACTTTGCCTCACCTAGGTCCCTTCACTTTTCCTCTACCTAGTCTCTTGGCCATCATTCTTCTCAACCTGCACAAACACACAACACACAAACAAAACTCCAAACTCTCTCTTCCCAAACCTTTTAGAGCTTTGATACCAACTGATGCAATGAAGGGGTCCCAAAACTCTCACACAATCTCAATTTGAAAAATCTCAAGCCAATTCTTGCTTGCTCTTACAACTAGGACTCATCCTTCCTTCACAAAACTCTTGATTCAAAACACCCAAACTGAGAACAAGGCACAAAACCTCTTGTTGATTCTTCAAAACACTTTAAACAACATCAAATGACTGACTCAAACCCTATCTCCAACATAGACATCACTAACGCGAGACTTTCAAAGTTGAGTTGTCCCAATCAACAACTAGGACCATTTAGGCCACATAAACAACAACTCCAAATTCGAGCCAATTTGTTTTACCAATGGCACAAAATGCCCAATTATACTTGAAAACCCTAATTAAACCATCCCCCATTTTATTCATGTCATTTTATCAAACACCTATCCCAAACCTTCATTCTTGACTCCCAAAAGGACTATCACAAGACTGCCTTAATAGGACAGTCAATAAAACAATGGCCTCAAACTTATAAATTCACCAAACCCTATCTATAATTGGATAAAATACACCTAGGAACATTTTAAAAACAACATTATTCAAGAAGGATACACTCACCACAATCAAGACCCTTAAAACCCCACTGTACCCTGTTATTTCTAGATTTTTCTACAAATTGCAAACCTAAGGCATCATTAAATCTGCCCAAAACCTCCTTCTCACACTCTAAAAATTTGAGAGAATTTAAAGTACATATCAAACTCCCTTACGACCAATTTATAGAGATTTTCATGATGAAAATTAGAAAAGTCAAATTTTAATGCACATTGTTACCCTAGATCAGGGTTTTTACCCGCCTAGACAAAATTGCTCATAACTTACACAACTAAATGGATTTTAATGAAACCAAATGAATATTAAATTGGATTCATAGGATTTAACTTAAAATGGAGGAGGAGAGGATTTAAGCACAATACATGGCTGTACAAAGGCCTGAAATAAAGAAAATGTTGGTAATTAACAGGAAAAACAGAGTATTTCATTGAATTTCTTCCTCATACACCATTCCCCTTCCTTCCTCAAAGTTTTTGAAGCTTCAAAATGATAATATAAACTAAAAAAAATGACTCAAACTAACTCTCCAACTACCTGAACCTTCACATTCCTCTATTTGGCATTTTTTTTCTTTTTTACAATATTGCTTGACAACATTTTGTCAATTTTTGCAACTTTTACATTATATGCCCAATGGATCCAAAATAACTATATAAGGCATATTACAAGCTAAATGTGGCCATTAAGACCTTATTACATCATGAAACCATCAACACCAAATCAAAAACCTAAAATTGCCTCATGGAGGCATGTTCATGCTAGGGTGCTTCTGCACCAAATTTTCTTCCCTTTACTTGAAGATGATGATTTTGATGATATCCTCTCTTGTATGAAATCATTTTTTATTGTAACCTCATTCTTCTTGTGAAGTTAATGTTACAAGTATGGGAGGCTTTCTTTGAAATTCCTCATATTTTTGAAAAGTATTAACATTTTATATGTTTTGAGGTGATCCTTTTGTGTTGTATATATGTGCTCATGTTTAATGTATTATAGATTGGTATTTTAATTTTTTTTGTTTGTGAATATTGAGCACACTCTAGGGGATTAGTTTATGTATGTGTAACATTGTAAGGGATCAATATTGTTTGTATGGGTTGTATTAAGGTGTAGTTGGGCTAGGTAATTGCATGATCACATGTCTCCACAGAAAGCTATAATATTTAAGGGGAATCTTTAAACCTCATTATTGGCTCTCTCTTGACACATGTAATGAGGAGGTGATTAATATTACAACATTATAGTGCATTAAAAAAAAAATTCAATGGTCTTTATTTATTTTTTGTGAGGTATTATTGATCTGGGATAGATTACTTAGTATGTTTGATATGCAACATTTCCATGCATGATTCAATTATAGTCTCATGTGGCTATATTTCAATCCTGTATGTCATGACTTCACTTTCCATTCAATTAGGTACTTTTATAGTTTGGTTTGGACTAATATTATTATTGAAATATATTTTAATTTCTATTATAATTTAATCTTGTGTTCTACTTGAACGTATAACTTAGCTTAGTAACTTTTGTGACACATTAAAGGAGTAACACTTGACTAAGATATTGTTAGATTTATGCATGTAGGATTATTTTCCACCTTATATCTCCCTACTTTAGCAATATATATCATTAAAGATCTTATTTAAAACAAATATCAAAATGACTAGAATGAATATCTCACAAGCTATAAATGTATATGAAAATCAAGGGCTTCACCTTTGGCGAGTGAAACTTACTACATCTATGGGTACACTTGCATGCTTGTTTATATGTGTGTTCAACGAAGTCTATTAGGCTCATATTCTTAATCACCATGCTTGACTATTTCTCTATTTAAGTATCTTATGTCAATGCTTTGAGGATCACCCTCCTAGGTTCTTCATAACCCAAAATGAAGAGGAGTGGCACTACTCATAGGACTTGACTTGAAAATTTTCTCTCCTTGTTGATGTATTCTTCTCTAGGCTTAATAAATCTTGCTCCCTTTTTATTATTTGGAGTAATGGTGCTATAGGAAACAACTTAAAATTTTGAGAGCAAACTGCATACACTTGGAAATGGTCATCACATTCAATTAATTAAATACAACCTATTTGATTAATGCTTCGACTACATATAAATAAGGTCTTACTTTATTTATATTGTTCACTTTCCTTTTAATTCTCCTAATTCACATTATTCTAAATTAAATAAACAAAAAGCCCTAAATGTGTTTATTTAATTAATCTTCCCTAATCCTGATTAAGAATTAGAGCACATTTCTACAACTTTTTTATGTGCCACCTCATAAAGGTCACATGAAAATAAATAAGCCTAATTATTAATTAGAATTATCCTCACACACTTCCACCAATAAGAAAAAGCACATGGCTTTATTCCCTCACACACTTCCACCAATAAGAAAAAGCACATGGCTTTAATCCCCCACACTTCCAACAAATTTGGAGCACATGGGTCTTTGTTTCACACACTTGGAATCTCATACATTTGGCATGCTTCCAATTGGTCAAGGGGATTCTCTTCACACACATAGTATGGTGTCCTTGGTCAAGGGTACATTTCTTCTAAATTAAATAAACAAAAAACCCTAAACATGTTTATTTAATTAATCTTCCCTAATCCTGATTAAGAATTAGAGCACATTTCTACAACTTTTTTATGTGCCACCTCATAAAGGTCACATGAAAATAAATAAGCCTAATTATTAATTAGAATTATCCTCACACACTTCCACCAATAAGAAAAAGCACATGGCTTTATTCCCCCACACTTCCAACAAATTTGGAGCGCATGGGTCTTTGTTTCACACACTTGGAATCTCATACATTTGGCATGCTTCTAATTGGTCAAGGGGATTCTCTTCACACACATGGCATGTTGTCCTTGGTCAAGGGGACAGCATCTTGATTCCTTTCATCTCCACCGTCTATCTTGATTCCTTTGAATTTGAACCGTTGATAGGTGCCACCTCACAAAATGCTTGCAAAACTCTATAAATATACCCCTCATCCTTTGCATTATCATCCACCTTTTGAGTAATGTTATAATGCTATTTTGAAATACAAATTGGAATAGTGTTATAATGCCATTTTCCATCCACCTTTTGAGTAATGTTATAATGCTATTTTGAAATACAAATTGGAATAGTGTTATAATGCCATTTTCCATCCACACTTTGAGGATTGTTACCATGCAGGTTTTTCGTAGGAGCTTGGAGCTTTCATGGAGTCTTATACTTAGCTTGCATATCATATATTACTTTGCATTCTCATCTTAGATTAATTAGTTGCTTCATCGTTACATTTTATCATCTCCATTGCATCATAGTTACATTTTAGGTTAGTTTGTTTTATGTTTGCATTTGAGCATATGCATAATCATAGATAGCTCATTATAGTTGCATATCATCTCACTCATCTCCACTTGTTCATCCATCACCAACATCATCCTTTGTTTATCGTTGCATTCATCATCAATTCCATCATCTTGTTTCATTTAAGAGCATACCATTAATCCTTCCACCACACATTTGCACATAGAAATCATCTTAGCTTGCATATTAAGCATAAAATATCATTTTCTAGGTAGTCATTTTAACAACCTTTGTGCTCATAGAAATCTGAGAGCCAAATGGTTTAATAAATCCCTAGAAATAGAGGACAATGATACGTATTTGAAAAGTTTGATTGTATTACGAAATAGATTAGTTTTACTTGCTTCAAACTTTGAATGTAAACCGTCTCATTAAGGTTTGTGTTGACATTAGAATAACTAACTCTACACACATTTCGACACATGCACACAAACAACCCCTTCATTATTTTGGAGTGGATGGGTCTAGTAGCCTATTGTTTAGCCTTGCTACACAACCTATCTTGCATCTATGATGTTTTCATATTTTTATATTGAGGAGATAAATTTATTTTGTCTTGTACTTTGTATTGGGATGCTTTATAAGTAGATGTGGATGGTAAACTAGCTTTGGAGCTCATTTTCATTCTAGCTCATTAGATGCTATCCCTTCAAGGTTGAGAGTTAGACCAAGCAAGGGTCTAGTAGAATGATACAATGAGGTCATAAGGATCTTGGAGGATGATGTTAAATAATTAAAGACACTCTACCTTCACTTTTTTAAGGGATCATAAGAAGAAGCCTATTATCCAGAGGTGAGGATATAAGACCATTTTCCTTTTTGATCTCATTCACATTCATTATACACCATTTCGGATATCAATGTTGTTGGACTCACATGTTAATACTTGATTTCATGATTATATTTGGATTGATCATTATTGGTGTTCATTCAACATTAGATGTGTGAATTGATTCTTAAATTTAGGGTATTTAGAGAGTTACTAATTACTCCTAGTTGAAATATTTCATAATAGATGGCCATAATTATTTGAGTCTAACCTTAATATCACATTTAATCCCTTGTGAAATTTTAAATGCCATTCTTATGTGATTGTGATTTAGATGGATGTTCCTAAACATGGATTTAAATGTTAGCATAACGTTTGATTTGATTTGATTATAATGGTGGAATTGTAATTTTTATAGGAACATTAACTTATGAAAAAATAAATGCAAATATAGAAGCTTATTGTTAGTGAAAGAGAGATTACAAACTAAAGAATTGTGTGTATTCTCTATAAAGTTGTATTTATACCCTATTATGAAGGCATGGGAAAAATATTATAACTTGTACAATGGATTACATATTAGTGCGGTTGAATAAAAATTGAACAAACCAAAATATGCACATATATACATTCATCACAATCACATAATATATATTGTAAAAACTATCCAATATCTACTAGATTACTTTGTGATGCACAAACATCAATATCTCAATACTTATCTTTCAAGTATATAATATTATTTCAATTACATAAGATATCTCTCACTCATATATATTCCATCTATTTTATGTCTTACCTCTCTTACATTTAATTATATATATTCTCTTATATTTACTCTTCTATGTATATCTTTTCTATGTTTCAAACATGTAGTGCATATATGTACATTACTATTATTAGGGATGTGCCTCTCTTCCTTGGCGTGCCTCTTGGTCTTTCCACAAGTTGGTTGTATGTGCCAAATTTGGATTATGATGATTTTATCTAATTAAACCATGATTGTAACATGTTTATTGTGTTATTAAACTCTAGCTCCCTTGTAGGTTTTTACCATTAGCTTCTATTAGGCAACCCTTTAAAAAATTTGACCTAGTGAGAATAACACAACTCTATTTACCAACATCATCCCCCAACTAAACCCATGTATTGTCCTCAAGACATGTTGGATCTATCCTATTAATGTGACTACTAGGTCTAAAGGCCTCCCTAACCCCTTGACACCCTAATCAAAGTCGAAGGCTAAATAGTGTATTTGTAGGTTGCATTGGTGAGTTGGACATTTATCAAGTCCCTTTTTTACACTATTCATATTATTTTCCTAGCCCACAATTTTAGTGTTTGTGGTATTCTAAAACCACCTTTTATATGTATGCATTAATAAATTCACTTGTATGAGGGGTTGGAATTGTGATTTTTATAAAGATTTTGCAAGTACATAATTTCTATGTGCATAATAATAAACACATGTGTATAGGGGATTACTAGAATGTTGAAGGGAAAACAT
>VDFB02347182.1:0-34737 GCA_007258455.2 Sequoia sempervirens
AATCTCATTGAGGGGTTGATTGCTCGAGATCACACACAGTGAACTTCAGTTCCCACTTCTCAGAATAGACTTCACACACACGAGTTAAACTGGATGTTACCCTTTTCAGTTAACTCGGGGTTGTCATCACATGCATACCTATTCTGAGAATCGCCTTGTTCACTTGGAGTTGTATTTAGGGTTTTCGTTAACTGATGATAGTCTTCCGGTTAACTTGTTTTAATAAGGACGTGCATGCTCGCACAATTGTCCATTTTTAGATTAGATGTTTCAGTTAAACTGAGGGTAGTTGCCCAGTTAACTGTATAGTTTGCTTAATTAGGGTTGGGCGCATTGCTTGCATCCATTGCAGGAACTATAGATAACACAAGGTGATTTTAGGGTTCCCTACACCTTGATGTATATAAATAAGAGCTTACGCTCATTTGTAAATAACTTTTGCTTGAGAGAGGAATATATGCTGTGCCCACCTTGCCCTCAATATTACTCTTTTTCGTATTTGTTCATGTGTCTTCACTATTGCAATTGATTGTTATGCCACATAGGGTTCCAAAAGATTGTGATGTTGAATTCTTCCATAGTTTAGATAAATCTGTTTAAGCATCTTTATCATTGAAGTCAATTGCTATGCCACATAGGGTTCCAAGAGATTGAGGTGATAAGGCTGTTTTGTGTTTATTTATCATTGTGATCCATCGTTATGCAACACAGGGTTTCGAGAAGTTGCAGCGATAAATCTGTTTTGTGAATCTTTATCGATATAATCAAAGGTTATGCCACATAGGGTTTCGTGAGATTATAAAGATAAAGGCTGTTTCGTGAAGACTTTGCTATTTCGGTCGAGTGTTATGCCACATAGGGTTCCATAAGATCGTCTTAGTGAATTCTTAAATCTGTTGTGCCCAATAAGTTGGTTTAGATTGAGATGATAGTTGTGCCACCTTGCCCTCAAGTAGAGAGTCTAAACCCACTTATCGTCAGATAGTCAAACCTTGCTCCGTTTCCTCTCGCTCTGTTTTCCTGAGGAGATTGGATAGATATAAGTTGTAGTTTAGTTGATTTGCAAAACCAGAGAAAACTTAGCTGCAACGTAAAAGTTCTTTCAAGAAAGTCTTGTGCCTCTAGCAGCTGAAACAAAAAGACAGGAAGTAGTTTTGGCTTATTTTTCTTTACAAAGCATATTTGTCAAAGAACATCGAGGGAGCTTCCCCTCAATAATTCGAAGAGCACTCATTGCGTAGTGTGCATAGGCTGTTCATAACAACTTGTACTCCAGAGGTGTTAGTTGTTACGCCAGCGGTCGGAGAATAGAGACAACTTGAAATGGCTTAGGTATAGAGATTCATAGTGTAGTTTGAAGAAGGAAAGTTTTTCCTTTGAAAGCTTTGTAAGAAATTGTTGTAAACACTCTCATAATAAAAAGGGTTTTCATTGATGATCTCGTCTTTTGTTGTGAGTAGCTAGCAAGGTTTCTTCGTCCTTCTGATTCGAGTAGTAGCTTAAAGTAGAGTAAATTTCATTTCATGCAAGTAGATAGTAATAATGGAATGTGGTGTTTGATCTAAGCAAGCTTCGCTTATCCATACCACTAGCAAGCTCACTGATGGTGTGTTCGCCTTGTGTGGTCAATTGGAAACATTGTGGACCTAACTTCAATCACAGTTTGAATGATGGTATGCGTCGTTGTGATGGTATCTTCATGTCAAGTGGTGGTTTGAATATCTTTAGTCACCTCCCTTGAAGATTGCACTGACTCCGTGGAAGCTGTCCGACGCGAGGCAAAGCGAAGTCCGGTTGAAGTTTGCTGAAGTTGAGCTCCATATCCCACACTTAGGATAGAATTTAGGCTTTCTAAACCCTACACCCATTTTACATTCAGTACTTTTTGGTTAGTTTATGTTACACCCCGATTGTATAGCTACTATTGCATAGGATGTATATTGTAAATGTTGAGTCTTTCTGATGAATAAATTGAATTGTTCTTGTAATCAATTGGATGTGTCCTAAATGATTGTCTCATTATCTGATGCTTCTTTTGATGTAAATCTTGAATGAAATTAGCATATTGAGTTATGAAATAATGTTGTTCTAACTTTCTACAATGCTTAATGTATATTACTTTGGTCTTGAGCAAATGACTTCCGTTACCATGTCATGATTTGCAGGAAACAGGTTCGTACCTCGAGACAGAGGAGAGATATCACTCGGGGAAGAACTTGGTCGGGTAAACAGTAATGGATACCAACTAGACATACACACACAAACCATAGAACTGAGTAAGCTAAGTCATTGTTCTGGTTAAAGGTAAGTCATCCGTAGGCTTGTCTAGTATCATTAGGAGTCGTGTCTTCTTCTGAATGTGTAAACAAGTGATGCTTGCCAGTATAACCTTATAAGTAATAAGTTCTGGTTAGAGGTGGATATGTGTATTTGTACATATATACATACGAATACGATATGTACAAGTACCCATAAGTACATTCATGTCGATACAAACGTATTAAGCAGATGGATATGCCATACGTGTGTGTCAATATAAATGTATTTAAGGATACTTATACATATAGTATATATATAAATATATATACAAGTATACATACCCACAGCTAACGTGATGAATGAGTTATATATAGTAACGATATCTTGCCTCTGAATTTATACAAATACATATATATACATTTACATGTTTTCATATAAGTATTGATTGAGGCACAGTATATAAACGTATAATGTAAATGAATATATATGTATAGGTATAAAGATAAGTATTTTTATATATTTAATATTATATTAAAATATCAATATAATATAGTTTAAAAATGTATACGATATTATTTAAATTGATAATTTAAATAATTATACAAAAACTATATTATATAAATATTTTAATAGAATATATAAAATATATTTAAATAAAAGAATTTACAAATCAAATGAAATGTAAACTAAACATTTTAAACATTTTTATAAAATAAGAATGTAAATCATAGAAGAGAATAAAAATCGCGAATTTCTCTAAGAATACTCCAAATCGCGAATTTCTCTAAGGAGACTTCATTGCGTTGAATTTTTAAACTCCAATTCTGAGCCTTCAGCAAATGCGTCACATTTGTATTGAAATTTATTAAACATTATTGAGCAAAATTTGAAATAAAGAACACAGCCGTTAAAAAATGGCGAATGAAAATAGAAAAACGCGCAGGAGATTCGCGCGGTTAGGGCAGACGTTTGGAATCTGTCAAACGGATTCATACTTAGCAAAAGATGGAGGTGGACGCCATTAGAGCAAGGAAAAAGTCTTAAATGAAAACCTGTCATCTAACCCAGCAGCAAAAACGCACCAGAATAAGTGCTGTCGCGTTTTTAACGAACTAAACAATTTCGCATTGAAACAAACACCATTGCTGTCAAAAATGGAGGTCGAAACCCTCACCTTAATGCAACACGTTTCTAGTTTGAAACATTCCTCAGCTTGCTGGCAGTTCTGGCGCCATAGAAGAAGGAAGTCAGTTTTAAAATCAAACCTATAAATACCTGCGTTTGGCACTCATATTCTTACGAATTTACAATCAAGTTTTCCTTGAGCATTTTGTAGCTAAAGAGTGAGTTCGCCTTAGTAAGGAAATTGTTAAGTTTATTCTGTTAATGTGAAGTAATCTCTGAACAAGAGAGCAGTAGTTTGAAATTGCTAGTTTGAAGTAATCTCTGAATAAGAGAGGAGTAATCAGAAATTGCTAGTTTGCTATGTTGGGTATTTGTTTCAAGAATCAAGCTGAAAGCCATCTGAGTGAAGGCAAGTGAAGGAGCTACCTTCCAAACTTCTGGAAAGCTAAATCAGGCATGCTAAATTCTTACTTTACATATTTTTCTAATAGTCCAGAGTAATCTGATAGGTCTCTGAATTATAGTCATGGCTGGAAAGGAAAGAGTTTGATTGTCTGGTAGACTTAGGATTGAATTAAAAAGAATAACAGTTTCTTAAACATGTGATAAGTTGTGATATAAAAATTATCATGTATGTAGTCTTTTCATGGCTTTTTGTTGTCATTGGTGTACGGTTTACATTACTTAATGGAAAGCAATTTGCGTAGTATTTAATGGCTCTATATAAGGAGCATATGCTTGTGTATAGATAATAGTTACTAGGATTGAATCGAGAATATTTGCAAGTTATATACTACAACTAGATACAAACAACTTAGTCAAGTTATTGTATCCCTAGGATGTGTATATCCTGAATTAGGGCGTCAGTTGTAGTATCTTGTTTAATAGATTCATCATTCCAGTAGTAAGATGTTGTAGGAAGTCTAGGGTACGGACTACCCCGATAGACCAACCTACGCGTAGAATTAAGATAGCCTTAAGTCAAGTTGAACCTGGCTAGTGAATGTGACATATGACCTATGTTCTTCGTTGAACGTAAACACTTTGGCCAAAGTAGTATAAGGAACCATTTAGTTGTTGTACTACACTGTCAGTTCACCGTGATTCCGAAATACAACCTAGTTTGTGATTTGCCGATAGCACGAAAGCTAGTTTTGTAGAATCACAACACTATGTCCAGTTGGTAGTCATTAAAGGTTACCCAACCAATCTCTTCTTCGAAGGGAGGGCCGTTCATTGCAAAATGATCGTGCGGGGGACCACATTATAAGTCCGTGGTTGGCGGAAAAACGCTCGAGTGATGTTTCTCCTCCACGAACACCCGACGGATGATCCAAGACTTGACAGGACGAACTCCTGGACCTTCTTACTTCTATTGGTGTCAAAAGCCTACGGGCTATGTATGTATATTTCTCTTCATGTCAAGTGGTGGTTTGAATATCTTTAGTCACCTCCCTTGAAGATTGCGCCGACTTCGTGAAAGCTGTCCGACGCGAGGCAAAGCGAAGTCCGGTTGAAGTTTGCTGAAGTTGAGCTCCATATCCCACACTTAGGATAGAATTTAGGCTTTCTAAACCCTGCACCCATTTTACATTCAGTACTTTTTGGTTAGTTTAGGAAACAAGAGCTTTATAGACAAACCTTTCGAGCATTCAAATTCCTTTCTCCACTGTTGAACAATTTTGTAAGTCCCCTTGAAATACCAGCAAATCACATTGAGCCAATTGAGACTATCCACTGCATGAAGGAACCTTGGAGTTGAATGCATGATCTTTCTAGCAATCTTAGCATGCAGGAGATTTTGTTCAAGAAAGGATAGAGTCGCCGTTGGTAACTTTATTCTGTGTTGGTGCGGTCATGAAAAACACATCAACAGGAAGATCAAAGCCAAGAACACCAGGACAGAGGGAGCATCAAAAAGACTTTGAAGGAAACCCGAGGGTGACAAACGCTGACGAAGGACGAGAAGAGGATTGCGATGTGTCCGAGAGTGCAAGGAAGGCACCAAAACGTATGAATCAAAACTTTCCAAGTAGGTCACTATCACAAAAGGTGCATTTGAGAGCCAAGATGGTGACTCCCCTAGCAAGTCCAAATGTGGAGCAGCAAAAACTTCCGAAGTTCACTAGAAACAGGTTGGAGGACCCTGTACGACATTGTAAAACTTGCGAAACAATCTGGGTAGTAAACAGTCAGGATGACAGAGCTTATTGGCTGAGAGAATTTCCAACAAATCTCAAAGGAATAGCAATAGATCGATATACTGAACTGGAATCAGGTCATAAAAACACATGGGAGACACTGAAAAGAGTGTTCCAGGAAGATTTCAAACTCCTGAGGGACGACAATGAAATCATAGTAGAAATATACAACACCAAACAAGGTAAGCACGAGAACATATGAGCCTACAATCGTAGACTCAAGGAATTTTTGGTCAAACTAGAAATCCAGCCAGCCAATGGGCTGAGAAGAGGTGGTTCACTGAAGGGTTGATCCCTTCGCTAAGGAAGAAGATAAAGATCGTACCTCCATCATCATATGTCGATGCCTACAATCGGGCAATGAACATAGAAAGCGAAGACAAGACATCTTCTCGAGGGAAGAAGACAAATGATGACGATAGCACAAATGATAACAACGATGGTGAATCAAAGACCAGACAAACTTTGAGAGAGGACATGATGAGGATGATGAAGGAGTTGAAGACTAAGAAGGAGAATACAAGAGAAAGCATGGAACTATGGTGCACCAACTGCAAAGGAGAGGGTCATACAAAACCAAACTGTCCAAGAAAACTATTCTGCTGCATTGGCCAAGTAATGGGGCATTCCATTAAGGAATGCCCATGCAATTTGAAAACAATAAGCACACAAGTGCTCTTCACCCAAGGAGAACAGTCAGCTCCTCCGACCACACTGCCAAAACCACAAAATACTAATACCAATGCATCATCTCCACGCGAATACAGGAATAGACGAGGAAATAACAATCGGTTCAACAGTAGTGGACCAAGGAGTAGAATCTAGTACAATGCAAAGGGGTGACCAATGATTCAGTGCAAAAAGTGTAACGAATGGGGTCTCTTCACCCGAGAATTCCAAAGTAACCAAGACAAAATGGGGATGCTATGTAAGTGGTGTGGACCGAGTTACTATGAGGACACCAACTGCCCAAAACAAAAAGGCATCAACATGTTGGACATGGAGGAACTGAACAAGGAAGTACTGGCAATCACCAAAGCACAAACAAAGAAAGCAATGTACCCAAATCCTCGCACAAAAAAAGAACCAATGAAGGATGCCAAAATCGAAATAAAACAGGCAATGGCTAGAGAACGAAGAACCTCCCAAGAAACTACAAGTACCTCGTTCCGATTGGAGTCTGAAAAGAACATAGTACGATAGGTATTATAGACCACAAGACTAGTTAAAGTAATAGACCTTCTCAAGACAATGCCACAACTGGGAATGGCGATAAAAAACATAGTTAGTGACGAGCAAAGTTGGCAACATGTGGTTTGAGGAAAAGGAATGATAGTGGAGCCACCACCCAAAGAGGAACAAGTCATCAACCCAATGTTGCTAACGGTAAACGTCGAGAAGAGACTGTTTGTCGTACAAATCGAGATCAGAGGGAAGAATCTAACAAACATGATTGTCAACGGAGGATCGAGAGTAAATGTACTACCCGAAGATGCATGAAAATGTCTCGGGAAACCAACACTCTGGCAACCGACATTCCAATTGGTGGACGCCGACCAACATGGAATCAAACCATTGAGTACACTCATGGCACAGAACGATGCACTACTTGGGAGAGGTTGGCTAGTAGCAATGAAAGTGGACCATAACTGGAAACGGAAAACACTCTCAAAGAGTGGTGGGAGGAAGTACATCATTGACCTGAAGAATCAGGCTGTGGAAGAAGAATTGGCGTCCTTGGAGTCCAAGTCCGATGGAGGAGAATCGGATACGGATGAAGGAAGAAAGTTTATGGAACCTAATGACGAAGGGGTACTTGACCTCAAGAGTTGCTTTGAGGACGATACAAGTTCTCTCAATGATCTATTCCATTGGCAAATGGAAGACTACGAAGTGCAACAACTACAAATTGGGGAGATTGAGGAAGAAGAAGACAAAGGTACAACCAATCAAACATCTCCTGCCGAGTACGAAGAAAATAAGGAGGGAGTAGCAAAACTACATGACACGCCAGCCCACAACTTTGAACAAGACAAATCAATCAAGTACGAGGAAACATGTTGTGAAGAAGAATGTTATAAAAGACCTTTCTCTTGTAAGTGGCAGTACGCATCGGAAGTAAAGGTAAGAGGACATGATGAAATAAAAAGCCAAAAAAGAAAAATTAATGATGAAGGAAAAAATAAAAAAGAAAAAAGAAAAAAATCATCGAACTTGGGAATTAAAGCTCAAAAAATGGAGAAAAGCAAAAAATTAAAAAATGGTGGTGATAGGAAAAAATTAAGAAAATTAAAATAGTTCATAAAGCAATTATTAAAAAATTAAAAAGGAGAAAAATAAAAGGACGAAAATGGCCAAGGTGAAGTAACTTAAAAATATCCGTACGGAATGGAAAAAGAAAAAGCAGAGGAAGGAATGTACATAATTCCGTATGATGGAAGCCAAAAAATAAAAAAGGCAAAGTCAAGGTTGTAGTTGGGCGATCATAGAGAAGGCAACAAAGAAGGATTTCAACGAAGGACGTACGACAAGAAACAGACCAGACCGTATGCGGGAGGCAATAGACTGTATGCCAACAGCAAATCATACAGCAGTGTGGACAAAAGACCATACGGAGTGTTAAGATGAAGCAAACCGTATGACAATGGGTCATACAACAAACAGGGAGGAATGCTTTAACCATCACACAAAAAAGAAGACAACATGACATACGACAAGGAAGGACGTGTGACATACGGCCAAGACAAAGACGTGATATTGTATGGCCATCGTTTGTGCAAAAGGGATCTGAAAACATACAAGGATTGCAAGTTGTACATCAACCTTGCATTGTACGGCACATTATATCTTGTAAATCATACGGTGAAAGTAGGTCGTACAGTGAGCATCAAAACAATAGGGTGATTGCAGATATTCATTGTCAAAAGCACACACAGACCATACGACATAGGTACAACCGACATGGAAATTGGGAAGCCGATGCTCAATCACTGTCGGAGATGGGCATAGATGAGGCTGTACCAGTGAATGAGAGTACAAGAGTGGCACCGCTAATGGCACTACCACCACCGCCAGTTGCACCACTAACACTGACAATTGCATAGCTAACACCGCCAGTTGCATCGCCAACACCACCAGTTGCATCACTAGCACCACCAGTTGCATCACCAATTGCACCGCTAGTTGCATCGCCAGTGGCACCATCAACATTATCAGTGGCATCGCCAATGGTAGCATTGCTAGTGCCACCACCAACACCGCCAAGCCCACCATAGGCGCACCACCAAGACCGCCAAGCGCACTACCAAGACTGCCAAGACCACCAGGCCCACCACCAAAACTACTAGACACAATCACAACATCGCCAACGACACTGCTAGTGCCATTGATTACAATTTTTGCACCATCAAGAGATATTCTCATACCTACATATGTTACACAGATAGACCGATGTTTAGACATGGTCGGCGTACCACTGCAGGGTCCAACATTACCCTCACCAACCCATGAAGAGTGATGGCCGAGGGACTGGAGCAAGGTCTGGCAGCCATGGTGACTAAACCAGACTCTTCGCAAGCACAACCACCGGATATCATGCACACTTAAGAGAGTGGGGGACAACCTCAAATGACTGAGCCACCCTTGGTAACAGAGGAAAAGATTGAGGCCTTGCAATCAGTACAAAAGGTGCGTGAGGAGTTAGTCGAGCGTACACAAAAATTTCAAGATCAGCTAGCTCAATAGACAGCTAACCGCCAATGAGTGAGCCCGAGTATTGGCCGTAGAGGCCAAGATGACAGAAAAGGAGGAGACAGAATAGAGAATGACATCCATGGAGGCCAAATTGGTAGAAAAGGCCAAAGAAGTTGACTAAGCAAAACATCAGTTGATGGAGGCTATGCAGATGATGAAGGCAACAAGAGAGCGGGAGATCATGGATGAACACCTTTGGAATGCAAATTAGAAACGGACAGCTATGCACAGTTAAAGTGCTCTTCAAATTAGGAGGGGAAGCTCCCTCTTCCCTGATGATGCTTAAAAAGAATACTAAACTACTGCCAATCTTTTTATTCCTAGCTAAGAGCACAAGGTTATAAAACTCTTTGCGTTGTAGCTAAGGTTTTCTCTTTTCCAAAACTTCAAACTACAACTAGGCCTAAACTATAGACGCTTCTAACAACTAAAGTAAACTCAAAGCTTGAGAATCAGAAGTAAACGAGGAATGATTTGATTAACACAGAAACTTAAATAAACTTATTTCCAAATCACACCTGAAGACTCAATGTACTTATAAGATGTAAGCTGAAATAAAGATTATATAAGCAAAACATAGACAAGAAACTGAAAGAGATCAAGCAAGTAAATCAAAGCAAAGAAGGCATAAGTTTTCACTTTTCTCAATTTCTAACAGCAATTACACTTCTGCGACAGAAGATTGTAGCAAAGATAGGCTTACAATGTGTGATCAAACACCAAATTACACTTGACACAAGTTGAACGATAACTGAACAACAATAAAATTTGCAGCAATACAAGCTTACAAATTAGCTCTTACAATAACAGTTAGAAAATAATGGGCAAGGCTGCCCTTATTTATACACAAACAAGGAGTAGGTAACCCTAAAATCTCCTTGTTTTAAGCTGACTAGACTTGCCAACTCGCAAGATTTATTTCTAAAACTAACACAAAACAACTAACTAACCACCTATTAAAATTAGTTAACTGGTTTAAAAGCAGGGGAAGTTCCAACTATCCATTTGATTTTCTATTTTACAAAGAATAGATAAGCATGAAACAAGAATAGCAAGTTAAACTCGGAAAAGGCATCGAGTTAACTACTACTTTTAATTCTATTCTTGGAAATTTTCGCTACCCCAAAAATGTGACTCATTTCTCTCCAAAAAGCGGATTCTCGAAAAAAACCTGAGGTCTGGGTTTTGTAGACAATCACGTTCTGAAGAGACCCAGTTCATCAGATTTTGAAAAAGCTGAGGGCTTCCCAAAAAAGCATCGAAAAGAGCGGTTTTTTGGAAAAATAAAATTTCCCAATCTTCAAGAGGAGCAAAAAGCAAATTGACCCAAATCAATGAAAACTGAAAAAGCTGACCACCTGTTTCTGAAATGCAATGCCCTAGAAGATTGGACCATGAAAAAGCGTGTCTCTATGCTTCCCAATCTCGAATCCACAAAGAACACTGAAAAAGCACTCTGTTTGAGCTTCCAAATCTTGATGAGAAGAAAACGATATTTTTCTACCTCGGAATGCCAACCTACAAAATATGAAGAATGAATGCCAAAAGCCTTCTTGAATAGAGTTTGAAGATGAAAAAGTGCTTTCTTCACAAAAGCCCTAAAATTTTGAAGTCTATCCATGAAGATAGAAACTTTGTATGCAAAAAATTTGAGTCCATTTGCACGTGCAACGGTGAATTCCTTCTTTGTAAATGCAAAAAGCACACGCGTGAAGACATGTTTTTGGCAAAAACATACGCATTCGATGACATCATCAAACACGTAAAACCTCTCTAGTATTAGCCATTTTTTTCATTTTTTGCTTGCTTCTGCTTCCGACGAGGCATGCCTCCTACTTCGATGAGCTAGCAATCTGGTATTGCCAACTGATAAAATCTGTTTGACCACTGCTGAAGTGATCCCCAGCTTTATATCGCCATTCAACATCATCTAATCATGATTGCAGACCCCAAAAGTGACCAACGGAGGCTAAACTAGAAAGAAGGTATGTCGAGGTCGAAAATATTTTGAGTGTTGAAAACCCAGGCGCCCCTGGCTGACAAGGATGCCTAGCATCCCACGCCTTAGCCAAATTTCAATGATTTTCATCTTTCTTTCATCCCTGATCTCCACTTTTGCCAACTACGTCTTTTGATCACTAATTTCCACGAGACGACGGACACCTGCATCCGGATGTTGAGCACACTAACCTATCTAAACCTCAGTGATATATTTGCCAACTTTTCTCAGCCTCTAATGTTGCTTTTATCATATTTTCCAAGCGACTGAAGGTTACTAACAGGCATGATTCACTATTTTTGAACAACGAATGACGGAAGCCAAAAAATGACTAAGGCGCCAAATGCTAGGCGCCCCTAAGTAGACAAGGCGCCTAGACATCTCAAAGTTAGAGATTTTTTTATAAATTTCACCATTTTCAGATTCGCCTCCGTTTCGCGTGAACTCCACCTTTTCTCAATCGTCAACAATTTGACGTTTTTTGCACAGCATTTGAAACTTTGAATTTGATACCTGGTAGCAGATAATCCTCCATTGATAACCTTAGAGCTCATGCTTTGCCTTCTGAAAAAGAAAAATTAACCCACGGAGAAATCCTGACCTTTTGATGATTCTAACCGAACCAACCTGATTGAGAAGTATTTTCAACCAATCATAATCAGTTAGAGCCCTCCAAACAAAGATTCTATTTTTAGAAAGTTTTGCCAACATCCATTTGACAACAAACCCAAAAAACCCTAAACCTTGAATCAAGTCTATTTAGAAACTTTCTATTTTTAGAAACTTTGACTTTTGAGGAAATTTTTTACAAGACTTTGACCACTCTTTACAAAATGCCTTAATGAAGAAAATTTTTTGATTGGGCACAACAATTTGCATTGTCAAGTAATTGATAAGTTCATTACTGTTGTTATATATTCTCGTTTACTCTGTGTTAATTAGTCAAGTAGCATAAGCGAGTAAACATATTTAATCTTCCTTTGCTGAATAAAAAATATACTCATAAGGCATCTAAATTATGAAAGGCTCTTGTAGCAATAGTTTTAAAACACCTACATTTTGGGCAAAATGGTGATGAGAAGATGTATGTAGGTGAAGGTTAGTGCGAGTGACTTTCCAATACACTTGACGCTAAATGGATCCATCAAGGTTTTTATAAAATATAGTATCAAGGAAAGGAATCTTTTATCACATCCCAACTCCTTCATGAACGTAATGCTATCTACAATGTTGTCTAAACAAGGATACTCCTCCAATTTGTCTTAGACCATAATGCCAATTTAGATTTGTATCATCAACGTAATGCTTCCACCACCTTGGCTTCAAACAAAAAGAATTGAGTTTTTTTTCTTCAAAGTGCTCCATGAAAAGATTTATCAATATTGGAGATAGTGAGGACCCCATAGCAACCACATCTAATGGCTCAAGTAAACCACCTAAGTTCAACATTCCCAAAGAAGAGTAGATTGCATAAGTTAAATGTAAACAAGGCTACTATTGCCATCAAAGCAAACAAGGGGAATGCCACTATGTTATTAGAAGAAAACATGATAGATCATCTAACAAATATCGGGAGTTATAGAATATTGCATTCCAACATTGTGTTTGTGATTATGAAGAAAGTGAAAATATTCATTACCAAATCTTCCTTTGGAGATGGTTTCAAGAAACATTTCATTCAATAGAAAGAGATCACCTCAAGTATATATAGTGCACCTTAAATTCATAAAGACAATGTACCATTAAAATCCCTTGTTGATGCAATTGATTATCCTACTTACATCTTACTATAAGCTTCTTCCTCACAAAGAACCAAAGTAGGGGTAAAAATGACTTATTTTAGCTAAAATTCCTCAATTTTTTTGTATTTCATTAAGTAAAAGTGGTTGGGTGATATAAAATTCCAATTAATTTTAATGCAATGTCCTTGTTCACAAGCGTCTCAGTTATATAAGTGGTTGGGATTGTAAAAAGGTGCATCAATCATGAGATTACTTCACTTGTTGAGCTTTGTTTAAAATCAAACAATTTCACTCCCAAGGGTGTCTACAATGAGCAATCAAATGGGATTGCTATGGGATCCCCATTATCTCTGTAATGTCTCCATTTTTCGACGTCCTCTTTGTGATGAACCCTACTAGTTCAACTTCAAACCCCTGATGCTTAAACTGATTTGTTTTGTGTTTTTGTAGGTTTTTGATTTTTTTGTGGTTTTTTTGCCAATAAGATAGTGGTGCGATTTTGAAAGAAAATACTTGGAAAAATAATATAAAAATCCAGATGCTTAAAAATTATAGAATGCAGATTGGATCTCGATGCTAAATGATTTATTAATCTTCCTGAATGATTACAACTGTAACTTTCAAACATTCAAACAAAAAGGCAAGCTATTTATTGAAAACCTGGATAAGCTTGCAGGCGCCAGAAAGAACCTTGAGATGGTACGGCTGAAAGAAGATATGCAAATATCCCACCTCGAAATTGTTGCTGAGGTTCCAGAAACCCTAGGCGTCCATCTTGAAGAAGCCAGATGATGAAAAAACAAGGCAACTTGCTCTGAAGAAGAAGTACGGCCCTTGCTGCAACAAAAGTATGGCCTGTACCAGCAAGTACAAAATCCGTACAACCTTGAATACTGTGCTAGATAAAGCATTAACCCAGCCGCTCAAGATTTTACCCTTCCCTTGGCGATTACTGAATCAAACCCTGACGGATAACTTCACAATAGGCTCTGTAATAACTTCTGAATGAAGCTATTCAACTGGCAAGCAATAAATCAGCTGATATTTCACAGCCTCTGAACTGCAAACACTAAAGATGGCTCGTTCTCCAATGCAGAAGAAAACTCAAACCCTTGGCTTCGTTCTCTGAGAAGGAAAATGGCTAAAATCGATTCTCATATGCATAATGATCAATTCTTCTCAAAGGAAAACTTATATCTTCTCACTTAGGTCAACTTCCTTCAAAAAGCATCATTTAAATAAACTTTAAATTTCTCTTTTAATTTTCCAATGGTTTGGACGCCCTTTTAATTATATTTATTAATTAAAAAGTGGCCCCTTCTTCATGATGGTTGACCCCTTCAATAAGTCACTTAAGTTATAATATTAAATTACATTATAACTTTATAATATAAGCTTCAATTAAATTAATATTTATTTTGGCAAATAAATATTAATATCTCTCTCAAAATAAGTCCAATTGACAAACCGTCTGAAGCTGGATGATAAGTGACTGAATCTGCATATGACCAGACCATACTGCTAAAAATAGCAGGGGGGCTCCGCTGAGTGTCTCCACTTACTAAAAAAAGCAAGTGATGTCTGAAAGATCCCGAACGAAAGCCAAACTAAATAATTTTGATAACTGAAGCCAAGCCATGCCTCAACAAGACCCTCTATCCACCATATCAGCCTACGAGGGCCACATAATAGGCTAATCATAAGTACTGAGAGATGTCAACTGGAAGGGGACATTACACTCGTTCAGTTAGAGTTATTCTGGTACACTTACTATTTTCAGTAAGTGTTATTTTTAGCAAGGGGTAAAGTACGATGCTTCAATCCTCGGTAAGCCTTCTTGAGCGCCACAGTCTCTCTTTGGCTCAAGTTTCATGGGCGTTATTTATTATTTTTAGGACTTTCTAAAAATAGTAAGTCAATTAGGGTTAGCCGAACCTGGTCAAGATGGCCTCAGCAACACAAATTAAGTCGATACAAAGTTACTAAGGTGGAATCATTAAAATATTTGAATAATGTTTCGAAAGAAGGAGCTTCAATAAAGTAACTTTATATTTATTTGTTGAGGGTCATGAAGGGGGACTTTTTGTACCATGGCGCTCAGTACGATGACTTTAAGTCATTTTAATGAACTTCAAAGGGATTTTATAATACACTTTAAAGTGGACGTCTAAGGAGGAGAATAAAATGGAATTTATTTTATAGAGCTAATGTTGAATGAAATTTAAAATAAAATCAATAGCTAAAGTAAAGGTGGTATTGGAATTCTTGGGTTTACTGGTTGCCCTAATTTGCTATTGAAACTTTATATTCTCATTTGGAGGCGTCATTTGGAGCTTATGGATATTTTGGAAATTGTTTGGAGTATTTCTCTTGGAGCTTGGCTTTGAGGAAATCAAGGGTTTGCAGGAACGAAAACCGCTGTAGATCACACTCTCTTCGTGTTTGAAAGACAACATCAAGAGGGTTTATTGGAGGCCTCACACAGGGGTTTCATTTGTGCTTCAAAGTTGCAGATTCAGACTTTTGGATTGAAGATTTTGATCATATTTTTTGTGGGATTGTGAGATTTTGGCTTGTGATGATATTGCATCGATTTGGTGAAGCTTGGTTGCATTTTAGTGGTGATTTTTAATGTTTTCTGGGCACTCAGTTTATGCACCTGAAACCCACATTTTTGGCTCTTAACTCTGAGTAGGATTTTTATATCAATATGCATATTGATTAGAAAGGCTCTTCTCTTCATGGCGATCGGATTGAGCATTGGAACGCAATTTTTGAGAAGGGATTGATTTTTTTAAGGCAGAATCACCCTTGAAGAGGGACGGCCCATTTGCAGCTGTGTTTCAGTTTTCAAATCTGACTTCTACTTGGCATTTGGGGTTGGTTTAGAGGCTTCCTTGCTGTGTTTGGAGCATTCGAAATATTGGCGTTTGTGGCTGGGTTTGGAGGCCCCTTCTGCAGCGTTTGATATATTTGTTATCGAGGAAAAAAAGGGCTACATTAGAAAACCTAGTTCACTGCCCTTGAAGCTATGCTATTACTGCTAAACTTCTAGTTCCAGAAAACATACACAGAAAAAACTACAAGCAGCAGTGAAAGAAACAGGGGATAAATCAGAAAAAAAAAATATTTGGGGTTGGTTATTACAATCTCTAATAGTGTTGAATCTTTTCATGGAGCACTTTGACAAAAAAACACTCATTTTTTTCCTTATGAAGCTGAGAAAGTGAAAGAGTTGTGTTGATGATACAAATCTAAGGTGGCAACATGGTCTAGACAAACTAGAGAAATTCCATTCCTATTTGAACAACATAACATTTAGTTCACAAAGGAGTTGGAACATGATAAAAAACTACCTCTCCTCAGTATTATTTTTTTAAGGAAAATCTCATGAATCCATGTCACATCAAGTGTATAGAAAAACCACTCTCATTCACCTTCACCTACATGCATCTTCACATCACCATCCTGCCCAAAAACAAGTGTTTGAAAAACTCAAGCTATGAGAGCCTTTTGAGTCTATGGGGAGCATATTAACTAAGAAATCTCTCGCTCGACTAAGGTTTTTAAAATGAATAGGTAAAAGACTAATAAAATTGCTAGAGCATTCAAACAAACCAAAGTTGTCATGAGATTTGTGGCAGTGCAAATGACTTGATGGATACCCATGTGGTTTTTCTTATGTTGAAGCCATCTCCAACAAGATTTCCAAAATTCTGAACAGAAAAGGCATCAACATATGCTTTGAACCGCCTAAGAAAATTAGAAATTTGATTATTTCCTGAAGGATCAAAGAGAACTGCTTCCTAACTCTAGAATCCATAAAATTGAATACTCATGTGGAACTGCCTATACGAATGAAACATGTTTCTCTATTAGCACTAGGATCAAGAAAAATAGTGTGGACATCAAACAAGAATGAATTAGCAAATTTGTACTAACAAAGCATTTGTTTTGAAGCCACCAAGTTCCTAGTGAAAGAAGAAAATTGTTGCAAGAGAAAATTAAGATAAATTATTGAAATTTAAGAAGCATCCACATAATCATAATAGAAATATGGGGTGATGTTTCAGCTACTCTTGACAACCTATCATAAACTCCCTTAAGCATAATAATAGTAGTCCAATGAGATTTATAATTTAGCAAAAATTTCTTTTAACCTTTGTTTTCATTTTGTCATGTGACTGAGACATCCAATTTCTAGCCTTATGTGGGCCTCCTCCTTTCCCAATGACTTGTCTCCCCATACATCATTTTCCCACCTATCCTACCAGCAGCTTTCCAGCCTAGACCTCTTTCCTGCAAATTTTCATTATAGACAACTCATATCGTTGTTAAGTTTTAATTGTGTTACCATCTTCTTAGGCAACCTTTTATCCATTGTTATCTCCCTAGTTGATTTCTTGCATTAATTGTTATCTCCCACCTTAGTTAATGTTTGGCTTCCATGTTTCACTGGCTCACCTCCCCATGGCATGACATGCACTATTTATTGAGCTATTCTTCCAATCCTTGTATAATTTTTTCTCATCATGATGATGGATCACAAAGTGTGTAATAAATTGTTCAATAAAAACACATTTTTTTCCAAAATATTTTTGCTCAATTAGAATGAGCTCAACTGCCTTGAGAAAGCTGTTCTTATTAAACACGAAGGATCAAAAGGATTCCCATCAGTAACTGCAAACAATCAGCTCCTATTTACTCAGAATGATTGGTTGGAATGACATTAATATATTAGAGATTAGAAGTTAGAACAGATCAATTATTCTATCATATACTTCCCAATATGCAGGGAAAGAGCTAAGAACAGAACTAGGAATGTAACATCAATGCACACAATTCCTATCATATTGAAAGATAACTCAAACAATGAAATGAATTTCTGATAGTGTCAGAAAGAAGGCATTCTATGAATTTTTCGATGCTAATTTGTTTGTCATTTGAGGAAAGAATATCCCTTACCAGATGATGGTTCAAAACCTATGCACCATTAAGTATGGAAACTACCAAGTGTACTACCAAAGCTATAAAAAAAGGAAAAAAGAAAATATAACCTTCCTAGTGAAATCAATCTTAGATCTTGATAATAAAAGAGTTCAGCAAGTGTTTCTTCAATAAAACTAAAAAGTAATGCTGCACACATACCTAATTTCTTTCGATGTGGCAAAGATGGTCCAGGTTGCAACAAGGCATCCAACTGGTTAATGAAAGTATTAGAGACACTGCAACACAACTAATAAATAACAACATCAGACATGCTAAAGTTTTCCATTTAAATCATTGCATAAGGTATTTTCAAGAGAATAAAGCGTTAAATGCATTTCACTCAAAATTTAGCTATAAGAACATTTGAAGTAATAAATCAGTTAGCTCAAAGTGTGACATTGCATGTTTCCTTTGTACATAATCTTTGGTGTATGTCATAAATGTAATAGTAATATTTTATATTATTATTACTTATATACAATAGAAGTTAAACACATCATCTTGAAGATGAACTGAATGGTCATTTCATGTTGATAAATATGTACTCTGTAGCATATTTGAGGTTGATGAGAATTTGGTTTCACTAGACTTTTATTTTCAAATTCACTTGTGGCTCATTTCTTGGCTAACATTGGTATCAGGGTGTAATGTCCCACCCCAATCTGAGTTTTGTCTTTGCGATTTGCTACATTAATTTTTCAGTTTTGCTCAAGGGACATTTTGTCAAACATATTGCATGCAAACTTGGAACCACATTTGTTTGATTACACACAGGTCTGATAATCAGTTCTACCCTTCCTTCTTCCACATTAAGGATTGATAAACATATCGCAGCTACTCAGAAATACATTACAGCCCCATACATGCTCAGAATGATCAATAATTAATGAGTAAGATATAGCAATCATACAAAGCAATGAGTTACACAGTAACAAGTGCATTCAAAGGGTTATGAGCTTCAATTATGACTGATTTGCAATATATAACTACTCAGAATTTAATATCAGACTTGCATGTCCTCAGAATAGTTAACTTAATGCAGATTAGGATATCTAATACCACTGTGGAGCTACAGCAATATACTTTGAGAATTATTTGTAACAGAAATGACTCCTACAGTGCTCAGATTGGCATTTACATTGAATATTTAAGGATTACAAACTCAGATTTATAGCAGCACTTTGAAGGTTAATGCAAACAGTAAAGAGTTCTCCTTTTGCATACAAACTGAGCAATATCAAAGCCAACTACGAGGCAAGACTACACCCTCACAGTGTGCACAGCACAATTGAAACAACAGTAATAACTTTCAGACCTGAAACTACATAGAACAGTGCTTAAATCTTAAAAGACCCAACCTGGTTTGATGCACTAGGGTCTTTCCAGCAGTAGATGACTCAAGGCGGCCTAACTCCCGGAATATGGCAGCAATTTACCTTCAGCACTGCCCAGAATTCACACGCCTAGCTTCAGAATATGGCTATTGCTGATGAAAGGAGTTCTCACGCCCAGGTCTGCAATCAGTAATCTCCATGTGCCAAGAATAATGTGCTCTAACAGCAATAAATAAACCACCAATGATTGTTCCTTGAATGATATGCAATCTTCTCTTCAAACTCTTATAGAATTCTGAAGATAATCACTTTTGATTTGCTGAGAATAAACCCCTTGGAAACTTCTATGATTTCTTCTCCAATGAAGCACAAATGTGACCTCTGTGTGAAGCCACCAATTAGCAAACCTTTGATGATCTTTCACACCCTCGGAAAGCACGAATCAAGAAGAAGCTACGCTCTCCAAGATCGTTGTAGCTGAAAACCCTAGTTCTCCACCTCCAAAATGCAAAGCACAAAGCCAATTGATAAAATGATCAAGAATAATGAATGAAATGAAATACAAATGCCCTTTTATAATGTTCAATTTGCATTTGCCTTCATCTCATATAATTTACTTTAATTTCATCTCCTTTTCCCTCCTTTTTGGTGCACAACATTAAAATATAAAGTATACTTTATTAACCACTTATATCTCCCCTTTTTAATAGCACTTAAGTTCTTAACACTTATTATAAAAGTATACTTAAAAATCATTAAAATACCTTTTTAATAAAATCCTGGTCTCCCTTTATATTCTTTAATAATGACTTTATTATTGACTTTACAATCATTAAATATCCCTTTCGTAATAAAGTCAATAAAACATTTAATGTAGTGCACTTTATAATAATAATTAATTATTATTAAAGCATCACTTTAATAATAATTAAAACTTCATAACTCCAATATTAAACCTCATAAATGAATTTCGTCTGTGCCAAGAGGTAGCCCACTGTATTCTCTGTCCATCTAGATGCCTTACTAAAAATAGTAAGGTGGGTCTCTAACATCCAACTGACTTACTATAAATAGTAAGTGTATACACATAAGGCCAGAAACCCCTGAATAACAATGCCTCGAAACATACCAAAGATCTAGAGATGAAAACACTGTCAACTACCACCAAGATGTTACATCCCAAAATTGTGACGTTACAATTTACCATTACTAGATAGAGTAAATGTGAATTCTGAAGGTAAATTAATGATGCATGTACCTCGTTTTCAATATGAATGTTGTTTCATTTGATGTTATTCTTGGTGAAATACTGCATAAAGGAGAATAGAGGTTATTGATTTATGAATAATCTAACTTTTGAAATGTTTCATGTATTCTGCTTTGTTATGAGCATATGACTGCCGATGTTGTGACATGGTATGCAGGAAGCAGGTTTGTACCTCCAGGCAAAGGAGAGATATCACTCGGGGAGGAACTTGGTCGGGTAAACAGTAACGAGTACCAATTGGACATACACACACAAACTATAGACTGAGTAAGCTAAGTCATTGTTGTGGTTAAGGGTAAGTCATCCACAGGATTGTTTAGTATCATTAGGAGTCGTATCTACTTCTGAATGTGTAAATAAGTGATGCTTGCCAGTATAACCTTATAAGGAGTAATGTTTCCTGTTAGAGGTGGGTACGTGTATATATACATATGAAAACGATATGTACAAGTATCCATAAATGCATTCATGTCGATACAACGTATTAAGCAGATGGATATGCCATACGTGTGCATCGATAAAAGTGTATTTGTGAATACTTATACGTAAGGTAAATATATAAGTATATACACATGAATACGTATCACAGCTAACCTGTTGTTATAAATATATTGTGTCGGTATATAACCTCTGAATTTATAAATACACATATATATACATATACATAATTACGTATAATATTGACTGGTTCATAGTATACATACGTATAATGTAGATGTATATACATGTGTAGATATAAAGATAAATATATTTATATATTTAATATTATATTAAAATATAAATATAATATAGTTTTTACAAATAAAGATATGTTTACGATATTATTTAAATTGGTAATTTAAATAATTATACATAAATATATATTGTAAAGTAAAACTATATTATATAAAAATTTTAATAAAATAAAATATATATAGATGTATTTAAATAAAAGATTTAAGTGAAATTTAAAATAGCGAAATGAGACTATATCATGAATTAGAGAAAATAACGTTTTATTAAAAATGACGATTTTCTCTAAAACGTAAATACTTCTTTGATTCGAAATATATTAAGAAGAGTTAAGTAATTGAAATATGAAATACTTCATTGAGTAAAGACGAAATAGAATTTTTAAAGGTAAAATCTGTAAAAAAAGCCATTCCCGTGGAAACCGCGCAGGAAGAAATCGCGCGACTAGGGCAAAAGCAACCAAAAACAACAGAGATAAATTCGCTAAAATGGTGTTGTGGACGCCATCCGGCCTGGGAATTAGTCTCTCATTAAACTAAACTGATTTCTACCTGTTGAAATACGCATTAACCTGTAGGTGGCGTTTTTCAGTTTCGAGTTGAAATTTTCATGATCTGCTGGCTTAAAGAAAGTCGAATCACCTTCATTTTTTGGTGACTTAGGGTTTAAAGATCCGCCAGGTATCATTTTTACTATATCTGGTCTCTTTGTTGTCATTTAGCATGCCTCAATAAGAGGAAATCCGTTGCACTTCGGGCCTATAAATGGATGCCCAGCCATTCAATGTTGGAGGACTTGAAGAATCCGAGTTTGTCATTTTATTAAGCTTCCATAATCTATCTCTGTTTGAGCTGTGAGTAAACTTTATTAATGCTGAGAGAAACCTTACACATTTTCTGAGAACAGTATGTTACCAATTGCTGAGAGACATCCCCTGTTATTTTCTTCATCACTTGTAAGTTCACAGTAAGAAGTTGAGATTACTTTCAGCTATTGAAAGTGATTAATTTCTGAGGAAGAATTTGAGAATGGTCTGAGAGTGCTGAAAGTCTTTTGTTCAAGATTTTAGGAGCTGTAAACCCATTCAAGGTCATCCCTTAAAGGAAAAGGCGAATACCAGGCATGTTTCATTCTTCATGTTGTTAAGCATACTTCTTGTTAAATAACTAAAAGAATAAAATGCTGAATGTACACATTAGGGAATTGCATTGAGTTCAATACTTCAGTTAAGATAAACAAAGAAATGATTCTATGTTGTATCATGTAAGTAAATTACTTAAAAGAAAGGCTAATGCATGTTCTAATCTATTGAAGAGTAAATTATATAAATTGGTAGACGGATTTACTAATCTATTGAAGAGTAAATTATATTAATTGGTAGACGGATGTACTGATCTATTGAAGAGTAAATTATATTAATTGGTAGACGGATTTACTGATCTGTTGAAGAGTAATTTGCATTATTGACTCCATATAAGGAGTGTATGTTTGAATATAGCTCTTTAAATACTAAGGAATGAAATGAGGGTATTTAATAAGTTACCGATCACAACTAGTTGAAGATTAACTTAGTCAAGTTATTAAAAGCTCCTAGGATGAGAAAGTCCCGTATAACGGAGTTAGTTGTGAGTACTTGTTAAATTGTTCTCCATTCTAGTAGTTAGATTGTTGTAGGAAGTCTAGGGTACGGACTACCCCGATAGACCAACCTACGCGTAGGGTAAGATAGCCTCAAGTCAAGTTGAACCTGGCTAGTGTATGTGACAAATGACCTATGTTCTTTATTGAACGTAACACTTTGGCCAAAGTAGTGTAAGGAACCATTTAGTTGTTGTACTACACTGTCAGTTCACCGTGATCCCGAATTACATCCTAGTTTGAGTATTGCCGATTGCACGAAAGCTAGTTTTGTAGGATCACAGCACTATGTCCAGTTGGTAGTCGTTAAAGGTTACCCAACCAATCTCTTCTTCGAAGGGAGGGCCGTTCATTGCAAAATGATCGTGCGGGGGACCGCATTATAAGTCCGTGGTTGGCGGAAAAACGCCCGAGTGATGTTTCTCCTCCTCAGCAAGCGGCCGATGTACCAAGATTTGAAAGGACGGATTCCTGGACTTTCTTACTACTATTTGTTCTAAAGCTCATTGGAGCTATGTTAGTTAAGGTACGTATTCTTGTTTCATGTACTTGTGAAGTTATTATATTGAAATGGAATCTTAGTTGTATATTAATATGGCAATTTGTTCATGTTTTGTCAATAAAGAAAAAGAAAAATTCTATTGCAATGACATGATTAACACGTTTACATACTTGAAGGATGTAGATTATGAAAATTTTAATTTTACCGAAGGGTCGCCTGGTAAGAGCTCATTATCACCCAAACTGGACCCTCAAATCCACAACACTAGCCTACGAGGGTCAAATGATAGGCTAATCTTACCAACTCTGATGCTCACAAAAAAGGGGACATTACAGTCTGCCCTCCCTGAAATTGCTTGTCCCCAAGCAATCTCCACTGCAAAGAAACTCCACTCCACCGGAGGTCCAAAGGAAGAACTATAAAATGTCCCACACATCTCTAACCAACTCTCGCAACACCAGCATAATTACAACTACGCAAGGATAAACATCATATCGACTATCTGACTCATGCGCACCAAAATTGTGCATCATAATCAAAACATGTACAAGTAAATCAAAGATGAAACTATACCCTCTCTGCACACTGTACATGTGTAAATCACCAGTAAGCTCCGTCTGGAATCCTGGTGCATCAGAAGGATCCCAAACTCTGCGATCAATGCTCAGCTGAATGTCAGGATCCCAAATTACTCTGTAAAATGCCCAACTACTTTTCCACAGCGCCCACTGGATAGAGACTGGCCCATGCTCAGAACTACTATGAACAACAACCACAACGTAGAGCAATCTACCAAACAAAAAAATCCTTGGATCCCATAACCGAAATGGAAGTCTGCCATGCATATCATCCACTAACCTCCACCGCGCTACTCTGATATAATCTTCACCATGCTGGGAATGGTGTAGCAACTCTCCAAGATCCAACCGAACTAACGTGCCAAACTGGTCACCACCTGGATCCCAATGCAACCGAAACTCACATCCATCAATCATGAAGAGGTAAATATATCTCGAAGTGTCTAAACCACAATATCCCCCTTCATCCTCTGCGAAACTCCTACGGATGTGTTGACTATCCCACATAGGTGCTGGAAGACATGAAACTGCTCCTCCCAAGTCAAGGGATAAATAAAACTCTCCTCCACCACCGCTGTAAGGACTACACACGCCATCATGCCTACTACCAATGCAACCTCTCCGGAGACATGTCTCTAATGGAGATTTCTGAGACAAAGAAGTTGCAAACTCTGCCTGGTGCACCTCAACATGAAGGTAATATGAACTCTGACCCTGCAAGTAAGCCTTTGAAAACAACTGAGTCAGACATTTGCAATCTTTAGTTCCATCTTTTGAAGATGGCAACACTTCATCCCACAAAGGACGATAGGAATCCCGAGCCAATCCACACCTACGCCTCATCAAGTCATCAAAGTGTGGACTAAAGGAGAAGTGATGAGCACTCCTCACTATGCAGTCAAGATAAAATGCTCCTATCTTTGTCAATGGTTGACCGTCATAGTTATGGGGAACACACTCCTCATCACTCTCATCACTGGAATCAGAAAGTGGCTCATGTCTCTAATCCCGAACAGCTAATTGGCTACCAAGTCTCTCCGCGTACCCAATAGCATACTCCCTATCATGAAACAACTGGAGATATTTTGACTTTATCTCCTCCAAAGCACTCCGGATGAACCGCAAATCACGAATGTGAATGTGAGTACTAGTCGAGACCCCATACTGTCTCTCCTGAAATTCTGCTCTCCAAAGTTGGTACTCAACATACTTATGTGTGTAGTCAAAGCAAGATAAGGTTGAATCAACCATCTCTCTTGTAACCTTCAACTGATCTCTCCATCACTGTGGCTCAATAAACTATCAATCAAGATCAGCTGGATGGGATATAATCTCTGATTTGCTTCTAGGAGAGGGAAACAAATCAACATGAGAACCAACCTCCCAACGAGATGATACTCTACATAGCTCCTGTGAAGAAGATGGAGTAGTGTCATAATTTGTCACACAACTCTCTGAAGAATCTACCACTACATCACATGAGCTATCAACCACCTACTCTACATCACCTGTAATGGGACTATCCTTAGGAACACCAGGTGTAACGCATTGTCCCCTGCTAATCTCATCCAAGGCACTCATCCCATCTGTGTCACCTACACCTGATAATGAAATGGATGTTGCCACATCCTCAATATACTCAATACCACAACCCGTGGATGTATGCTTATCACCAATAACTGTCATAGATGTCTAAACTGTATCTGTAGATGGTGAAGACTGCGCCAAGCTCAACTTCGCGGTAAGCTCATCAATCTGTGATTGTGACTCTAGAAGGGCCAACGTGTGCTCTTCAACGAGTCCATGGTAACCTCAAGCTCATAAGTGAGCTCCTCAACCTCCTCCTCTTTCCCTTTAAAAGCATCATAGCAGATCCCATCCCACTCGAGAAGATAATCTCTGTCAGCTAATAACTATAGGTAATTATGTTTCATTATCCCAAATGCTTCTTGAACTACATGAAACTCTGGAAGGGAGAATCCACTATCACAGTGCTCATCTGTCATGGGAGTACTCCAACCATAAGTTGCCAACATCTGATGAGCAACATCAAAATGTTCTAAAGCTGTAGCAATCATACTGTCATTAACCTTCAATTACCCTACCAAATGATGATACCCCTATAACAAATCATCTCCACACAAATTTCCTGATTTATAATCAGCACTATGATAAGAGGCTGAATCATCATCACTCACTATCTATAAACCACCTTTATGTGTGCAATCAACTTTGCACACATCATCAACAAAGGTACTATTGTTATGTACCTCATAGGATGGACCAACTGACATGTTAGAAGCTACTGATTTGATATTATCATCGCACACTTCTTCCAACGTAGACGCATGTCCATCCAAAGAGCTATCCTCAGACCCATCATCAATAAGTGAATTTTCTGATTTATTTTCCAAGGTCTGATTTGCAAAATCCAACTTGTTGTGGCACGAATCCTCAACACACAATGCATCAAAAATACCCGAATCTTGAGTATTAGCATTAGACGACTCCACACAACCACCATTTTCACGTGTAATGACCATTATCTCATGCTGATGCAAAGATATCAGACTGCTGTCACAACAATCAGAAGAGCTATGGCTTGTATTCTCCTTAAATTCCTCGTGTTTGACACTCATATCTTGCATGTCAACATTGGGAGAACTTTCCACATCATTTTCCTCATGTGCCACAACATCTTTTACATGGTTATGCTCAGTAGTATGGCTGCTGTTGCAAAAATCAGAATTGTTATCAAGGCTGATAACAACTCCTTGAACGTTGTGAGTATCATTATGGGGTTCCACCATACCATTATCATGTTGTAAAATTTTCTTATCAACAACCACTTCAGTTTTAACCTGTGTTCCACGGCCTTTTGGGGACGGGGACGGGGGGACGGTTGGGGACACGTTTCCGGGACGTTTCCTAGGGGACCATTTTTAGGGGACGGTAGGGGACGGCGACATACAAAATACATATATATATATGATTTTTTCAAAATTTATTAATATATTATAGACAGTTAGAGGGAAAGAGAGATATATGTCAATAAATTAATAATTGATAACAACAATATCAATATATAAATAAATCGCGAGAGTAGTAGTATAACAACATAATAAATGTCATTAAAGCATTATAAAATTTATCATAGCAATATCAAACATCAATAAAACCATGGTCTATCAATATCCAAATGTTTCAAACATGCATCCAAAAGTCTCAAAGTTCAAACATGAAAATCAAAATACTAAATACATTGTCCAACAATCTATGAAATTAAGCCTCATTCGGGCTATGAATATCAAAAGACTCGGAACTATCTAAGTCACTATCATCCTCTGGCAAGAGTGGATCATCCAATGGTAGCCCAACCAATCCTGGTTGCACCTCATCCTCATCAATTTTCCTAACGTCCTCAAGATCAACACCCCATCGTGCTACTAGAGTCTGCCACTACTCAGTAGTATGTCGGTCTTGAAGTCTTAAGGCACTATGAACTACAACTAATTTCTCAGCTCGTTTTGAAGTAAGCCTGTTCCTCTTAATAGAGTGGATGAAGCCATAGGTGGACCAATTCCTCTCTGCAGCAGAGGAACTAGCAATCTGTGAGAGCAAACGAATGGCAAGTTGTTTCAAATCCGGTGTGTCCTTCCCATGAAATTTCCACCATCCAATGGGGTTGTTTTGTGCAATGGTGGCCCTATCTGTCCTAGCCTCTGGTTTGTTGAATGTAGGACCCTGAAGATCAGCAAACATAAGCCACTGCTCTCTAATAATGGTTGCCAACTCATTGGTATACATTTTACGAAGGGCTGCTGTAAGCCCCTCTATCACCTCGTCATCCTCAGAAGGAAGCATTTGGCCAAGTCTAGGTACATACCACTTCGGATTAAGAGCATAGACAAGCATATGAAGAGGGGTATTCATTGTGTTCCACCTCTTTGTCACAATAGGCCTAATATGGTCCTCATAAAAGCTCAACTCAGGTTCCTTTTGACGAATAGCTTGCTTCATTTGGTCAAGCATGCTATCAAAAGTCTCATATATCTCTCCCAAGCTAGGAGAGTCTGTATCTGCATACCGGATTACCCTCACAGCTGGTGATATGAAAGAGCAAATATTCCTACAAGCAACAAATTAAATATTAGAACTTTTAAAATACAAACTACAAAGTAAAACAAAGTGTAACAAATTCAAAATTTCAAAACCAATTTAAATTTTCAGATTTCTTACTTGATAGTGGCCCACCAAGTTTCATTAAGTACTCTATCTCTCACTTCCTTGCCTTCATTTGTCTTTGATAGAGTCCACCTTTTCCAATCTGCACAAACAACCATGGCTTGTAGAGCATCTTGGACCTCCAACATCCTCTCCAGCAAAATATAGTAGCTGGCATATCTAGTCTCAACTGGTTTGAGAAATTCTTTCTTTGAATAAGACCGGAATAGTGCATGTGAAGTGTGATGGTTACATACAAACATTTGTATGCTTCTAGCCTCTGCAACTGCTGCCCTCACCCAATCTATTTTTCCAATGTCTTTCAAAGTATTATTCAAAGCATGTACACAACATGGAGTCCAGAAAATATGTTTGTAAGCATTCTCAATCATCAAACCAGCTAGCTTACAAACACGAGCTGAATCTGTCACAACCTGCACAACATTAGAAGGCCCAACCTCCTCTACGGCCTCCCTCAAAATGCCAAACTGAAAATCAGCATCCTTACGCTTCCCAGAATAATCAACAGCTCGAAGAAAGTATGAACCAGCAGGGCATGTAACAATAACATTAATGAGTGGCCTATGTCGAATATCAGTCCACCCATCCATGACAATGGAACAACCAATCCTAAGCCATGTTTTCCTCATCTCCTCCATCAACAAGGTAGCTTTTGAATATTGTTTGTCAAGGAGGGAGGTACGCAATCTATGTTCTCCAGGGGGGGCATAAGAGGGTCCAACTATCAATATTTCTTTCACCATAGTTTTAAAATAAGGTGACCTTGCCAAATGAAATGGAAGAGCATGTGCATAAAAGAATTTGGCCATTGGATCATCAGCTTGCTCACGTTTTTGCACATTCATTAACCCCATGATTGAAGTTTTCTCACTTGCTTTCTTCTTCCCTCTATCACAACTCTCTGAAACTGATACATTGGAAGAGGCTTGCAAATCAGCTAATGGTCATTTTTTATTTTGAATGGTAATGATTTGGTCATCACTACATCCAGCCAACTTTGCAAATTGAAGCTGCTGCTCCAATGTTATTTTCTCACAAACTCTAACACCCTTTCCAGTGTCACCCACTAGATGGCCTCTAATCCTAGTATAGCTCCCATTGTAATTAGATTGACAAACATGACAAAGCCATTTCCTATTGCCCCCTGAATTTTTTTTCTTGTTGACAGTCACATCTGTGGCAAACTAACGCAATGGTTTGTTGCGGTTAAAAGGGTCTTTTGCAAACCTTTGAAGAGTGGGTACAAGGCATGCAAAATGGTCTGAAGAAGCAGGGGTTGGATTTTCAGAGGTAGAAGAAGGGTCTATTGGCATTCTTTGAACTTCATTTTCACTGTCATGTTGATGTGTTTTTCGTGACTGCATCAACGCAGAATAAAGTCGCCAACGGCTTCCCTATTCTCTCTTGAACAAAGTATTCCGCATGCTAAGATTGCAAGAAAGTTCATGCGTTCAACTCCAAGGTTCTTTCAGTGCGAATAGGCTCAGTTTGGCTCGATGTGATTTGCTGGTATTTCAAGGGGACTTACGGAATTGTTCAGCAGCGGAGAAAGGAATTCAAATGCTCGAAAGATTTGTCTATGAAGCGCGAGTTACCTATTCTAACCAAAAAGTACTGAATTGAAATGGTGCAGGTTTAAGAAGATTCTAATCTACTCTAAGGCGTGAGATATGGGGCTCAACTTCAGCAAACTTCTAACCGGACTTCGCTTTGCCTCGCATCGGACAGCTTCCACGGAGTCGGTGCAATCTTCAAGGGAGATGACTAAAGATGTTCAAACCACCACTTGACATGAAGATACCATCACAACGACGCATACCATCATTCAAGCTGTGATTGAAGTTAAGTGCATGATATTCCAGTTGACCACACAAGGCGCATTCACCATCAGCAAATACACTAGTGGTATGGATAGACGAAGTTGCTTAGATCAAACACCACATTCCACAGCTAACATCTACTACATGCATGAAATGAAACTTATTCTACTTTATGCTACTTGAAGTAGAAGGGATGAAGAACCCTCGCTAGCTATCCACAACAAAGATGAATTTCACCATCAATGAAAGATCTTTTATTATGAAAGTTTTACACGACAATTTCTTACAAAAGTTTTCAAAGGAAAACTTTCCTTCTCCTCCAACTACACTATCAATCTACTTCTAAGTTATTTCTCTATTCTAACTTCTACTCTAATTCTACTGTCTCATGCTAAGCTCTACTGAAGGTACAAATGAGGGGGACTCCCCCTTTATATAGCTGGCCAAGTCCAACGGACGGCTCAGGGTTACAATTAATAGAGTGGCCAGAATCGTGCCACCTCAGCCCTAAATAATATTGCCCTAAAAACCGCCACAGAGGAGAGTGGGGTAATAAATGCGTCATTAATGGCCACCACCCTTCTAGAAGATTCCCGTCTACGGACGCGTTCACACTGTTCTTGATCTTCGTACTCGGCCAATTCTGATGATCGCTTGGAGGAGGGTAAAAGAGACTTTAAGATTGCCACCTCGAATAATAGAATTTGGTAGAATCTGGAGTCCGACCGCCCTTGATCTTCTTCTTGGTCCTTGCTCGAACTTCCATTCTTGAATTTGAAGGACCTCTCAGTCTTGGACTAGATCATTTCCGCTTGCCATGGGTGCACATTGGATTCTTGAGGAGAAACTCCAACACTTAGCCATTTCTTGCAACTTTCCTTCAAAACTTTGTCTTCCTCCGAAGGTCGCAATATCATCGTGCTTCACCACCTCCAAACATCGTGCTCTGGCCTCGACGTTCCTCCTGCAAAACAAGCAAGGAGAAGAGTATTAGAACACTTCATAACACAAATTCACCTTACTTACCCAATTTTTCTCGCTTTGATCTTCAAGGGCTCATCGTCAACTCTGTGTTCAAGTTCTTCATGCCTTAGCCAAATTTCAACCTGTCTTGCATTTTGCCTGGCACACTCCACTCTGATATTTCATTCAACTTTGGCTAGAGAAGAAATTCTTTCATCTGGAATTTGATCAAAAATTATCTAGGCGACCATTTTCAAATTCATCGGCCAAGGCAATTTTATGTCAACCACATTTCATTTCATGCCTTAGAAAAATTTTAAATTTCCCTTAGGAAATTCATCAACCTGGCGCCCAGTAAAAATATTCACCCTGAAGGCCTCGACAAAGTGTAGAAGACTTCACAATCCATTCCTGATCGACAATCATCAATACCCAGAAGAAAATTTCCTTCAGAACGCGCTAGACCCATGGGTACCCAACGAACGGGTTCATTTAATTTTCTGAATTTTGAACCTTAGAAAATAATTTTTTTAGCAAATTTAATCTATTTCTTCATATCCAGGCACATTTCCTTGCTCTGGCTTGAAATTTCTCGTTGACCTTGTGCAATTGGCATCCTCCGACTTATTCCTGCCGATTTACCCATGCCTTAGCAAATTTCTTCATCCCTTAGCAAGCTTGGGCGCATTTCATACCTTGCACTTCCATTTCCCATCACTTAGAAATTTTACTAACTTTTTCTCCAGCCTCAAGGGCGCATTTAGCTAGTCAAAGTTCCAATTTGAAATACTTAGAATATTCTCAGGCCACCTTCCCAATCTTGGGCGCATTTTGGAGGTTACACTTTTAGTTTCCAACACTTAGAAACTTTTCCTAATCACCCTCACAGGCTCAGGCGCATTCTTCATGCCTAGCTTCCAATTTGTGCCTTGGGCGCATTTGGGCTTGTGAGCTTCAAATTTGTTTTCCTTAGAGACTTCTCCATCATTTTCTCAAGGTAGGGCGCATTTTGGACCCCTGGCTTCCATTTTCAAAACTTGGAACAATTTCAAATCTCCTCCTCTTTCCAGGCGCATATGGAGGGTGGAGCTTCCAATTTTGACCCTTAGAAAATTTTATGCATCTCTTCTCAAGTAGGGCGCATTTCATAGGGTCAACTTACATTTTCGACACTTAAACCTTTTACCAACGTCTTTGCAGACTCATTCTCCTGCAATATCTTCAGGCGCATTTCAAACTTTCAACTATGGTGGGCGCAAATCACTAGTCAAGCTTTTATTTCAACCAAGGCGCATTTGATAGGTGATGCTTTCAATTTCAACTCTGGGCGCATTTCACCTATCAAGGTTTCATTTTAGGTTGGGCGCATTTTACCACATCAACTCTCAGTTTGTCAAGAGGGGCGCATATAGCACATGGGACTTTCATTTTTTCTTAGGCGCATTTGAATGTCTTAACTTTGACTTAGGCGCACTTGACATGGTCAACATCCATTCTACATCCTAGGCGCATATCACCTATCAAGCTTCCATTTTCAACACTGGGCGCATATGGGGTATGGTACTTCCAGTTTGTTTGCCTTGGGCGCATTTTGACCAGGCAACTTCTAATTTAAATGTCTTTGAAGAACTTTTAACCTTCTAGGCGCATTTAGCTGGCATAGCTTTTAATTTCATCACTTTAAGCCCAAAGGCGCATTTCACTGAAGGAGTTTTTAGTTTTGACACTTAGAAAATTTTCTGAAGCTTTCTCTTTTCAAGGGCGCATTTGGGGGCCTGAGCTTCCAGTTTTACACTTAACCATTTTTCTATCCACCTCCCAAGCTAGGGCGCATTTAGGCCCCTCTACTTCCAATTTTTTTTTGTCAATACTTGGAGAATTTTTTCAACTATCTTGAAGCTCAAGGGCGCATTTTACCAGTGGAGCTTCCAGTTTGCGTGACTTAGAGAATTTCAAGACTCCTGGCTCAAGGGCGCAAATGAGACCCTCTACGTCAAGTTTTTGTACTTAGAAAATTTCCTCCAGAGCTGGGCGCATTCTGAAGGGTCAACATCCAACTTTGTATACTTGGAAAAATTTCAATGCCACCTTCCCTCCAAGGGCGCATTTGGCATCTTTGGGCTTCAATTTGTCACTTTCGAGGCATATACCACACCGCGGCAATCTCATCATGAGGCATATGGGGTCCAAGCTTTTCGAGTTTAACACTTTAAGCACAAAGGCATTTAGCGAGGGTCAAATTCCATTTTCACTTGCCTTAGAAACTTTCCACTAGCTCATCAAGTTGAAACATTTTGTTCACGGGGAGCTTCTAGTTTTGACACTAGAAAAATTTTATGCATCTCTTCAAGTAGAACGTTGCCCATGGTACTTCGGTTTAAATTGAGTTAGAAAATTTTCAAATTTCCTTCTCCACCTTGAAGCATTTAGACCCGGCTACTTCCAGTTTAAGTGAGTTGTCAAAATTTCACCTGTCTCCAGCTTCTTATAGCAAGTTTTGGTGCCGGATTTGAAAAATTATCAAATTTGACGTGTTTCATGCCCTTAGCCAAATTTAGGGTGACCCGTTCATGCTTGCCCTAATTTGCTATTTTTAGAAAGTTCTTCAAATTTTGTGCTTTGAATTGACTTTTGACCTGATATTGCCTTGTTCTGAACCTCGGGATGTGTTTATGCCAGAGATGCCTGATATTTGCCTATACCTGCTATTTTTAGCAACCTGCTAAAAATAGCAACTGCTCAGAATGCCTTCAAATTTCGTGTGTTGAATGCCTGAAGTATGGTGATCATAGCGGATGCGTTCTTGAGTATTGATTATCACCGATTACGCCCCTTGATTTTGGAAACCCTAATCGACGCACGCTGCAAAGCCAGCAAGTGGCGATTCTTCATTCTCACGTAACTCTATTTACTTTGGAATTGGCCAAAGGGATTTTCATGTATGTTTGACCTGTGCTTGCTGAGATCTGTTGCTGACCTGCCAATTATAGCTGCTGCTGAGGTGACTTACTATTTATAGTAAGTGCCTGTTTCTGAGATCTCTTTAGCTCCGTTTGCTTTGAAATTTGGACAGTGTGCCCCTCGGTGGTGAACTTGCCTGTGTATGCCGATGCCGAGATCAACTTTCTATTTATAGCCCTTGTCCAAAGTGCCCTACTAAAAATAGCAGGTTCTTCGATTACCTTCAAATTTTGCCAGTAGCTTCTCGGAAGGATGCTGATCGTGATGAGTACTTCAGTTTTGAATATTTTGATCTTTGACTCCTCATTTTTAGCTCTGAAGCTCAAAACCCTAATTTTATGCATGTCGCTCAGATGAGCTCCGTTTGACGTCGTTTCAGTTGCATGATGATCAGCTTGCAGTTCTGAAGCGTCGAGCTGCTGCCCAAGTGACACCTGCTAAAAATAGAAAGCGGCCCGAAAAGTGATCAACCGGCTGTCGAATGATCTTGCATGTCATACTGCCCGAAAAATCTTGAAAAACCCAGAAAAACCCAGAAAAAATCTTCAACATGCGCGCACTGGCTAAAAATAGTAAGTTTCCGAAAAGTGGTCAGCTCCATTTGCATGCTACATCGTCGCGAAGCTCTT